>SKCR01045188.1:0-56332 GCA_019454045.1 Zanthoxylum bungeanum | reverse complement strand
ATCTAATGCATGGTTTCATCTAACTAATAATTGTTTTGTATTTCAAGTGTGTTGCAGGATGTTATTGAGTCAGGATGAATTATGTTCAAAAATAAAGACAAGATAGTTGTGGATGAGAATCCTTTCCCCAAGTCAGTGGAAATAAATATGATTAATCCAAACTTAACTAATATGAGCCTGCCGAGATTTAAATTGGTGCTGGACGAAGGACAGGACAACCATCGTCTTCCCAAAGGAAAAGGAAACGGCTAAAAAGGATTATGCATCTGTTATCAGAATAGCTTAAAATGGATAGAGTTGGAGGAAACTTGTGAAACAAGACCCTCGCCAAGTCGTTTGTCCGGAGGATGGGATCAAGGAACCTTCGCCCCAAGGTTCTACGGGGAATATTCAAACTTTGTCAAGAATGTTAGGACATTCCGATCGCAACTTTGCAGGTCCAACATGTGACATTCGCATAACAAGCAAAATGGGAGGATAATTCCCATTGATAAGATGAAACAGATGTAATTGAGATGACATCAAATGAATTATATCTAAATAATGCACCAGAGGCATGGAGTGGACTGCCACAATGGCTCAGGCGTGTCAAGTGTTACGACAAGTGCTGCGAGCTACGCCAACCAAAAAGTTTAGATAGCGGGGCTTCGTCCAGTAGTTTGCCACCCATATCGTCTTTGGGCTGGGATTTAGACGAACCCAAGGAATGAGTGGAAGACATTTTTACTGTACAAGTTGAAAGGCTCCTAGCGATGGATGATGACAAGAATAAGCAACAATAAAAATAGAGTCGGCCAAAATGGTGATATTTCAAAGACCCGCGTAGAAAATGACCAAACATCTCAGGACATTATACGAAAAGACAACTGTGAATGACATGCATGCTGCCAATGTATTAATTGATAATGGAGCCGCCATCAATGTCATCTCACTATAATGCTAAAGAAGTTCGCAAAATCAGAGGCAGATCTTATCCCAACATAAGTTGTTTTGACAAGCTTTAATGGGGGAGCCATGACGACAAGAGGGGTTGTTCCGCTAGACATATAAATTGGAAGCACAACTAGAACAACCATGTTATTCTTCATTGATGGACCTACGAGCTACAATGTACTTTTAGGGCGAGACTGGATTCTTGGGAGCTAGTGCATTCCTTCATCTCCCCATCAATGCTTAATTTTGAAACCAGAAGGACGAAACCAAAATAATACATGTATATAGTAGACCATTCATAGTGGAAATGAATTATGCAGAATACTATATATACGAAGGCAACTACGGACCTGTCCAAATGGTAAATGAATGAGAAGATGCCATTGTCATTGCATAAAATGACGAGCTATGTTTCACCGAATTCCTAATAGAACCAATTCACACGAATGAGACCAAACATTGTGGCCTTTGAAGAGCCAGTAATTGGGCGGAAATCCAGTAGAGAAAATGATGATAGTAAAGAAACCTGAGGAATATTTCGCACTCGCGACAAGCTGAGCCAAATTTATGGCTCATTATCAAGAAGATAAAGTAGAATTCTATAAGCAGGCTGCATTTTCAGCCTTATGAGAAAAATTGGCAGTGCGACATGTCGAGTACCGGATAGAAGAATAGCTTGTAAGATTGAATATGTCGAAGAAAGAAGTTCAGAATGATGTGTTGAAGACTAGGGGTAAGATGGATGAGCATCAGAATATGGATTTCGCAAAAGTACAAGATCCATTAAAAGAACTCAACCTGGGAGATGAGGGGGAGAATCACCTTACCTACGTCAGTGAGATGCTAGATACGAATGTATGTGATGAGAATGCAAAGTGTTATATTTTTCTCCCTTAATATTTAGTATTTTATACTTATTTAGTACCTAATTAACTTATTATTTTTTTTAAAATATTTTGATTTAGGATGCAATTGATGGCTTTAAACGCAAACAATGCTAATTGGGCAATTATTGGATAGTTTCGATGATGGTAATTTGAGCATAAATTTCTCATTCGAGCTCTAATTAACATGAGATTAGTGGCATTGGAAAGTAGACTCAAGAATGATCAAGGGACGAGAAAGTTTCAAGCATTTGAAGTAGCACCTCAGAACCAGTCTGCACACAACAGATGCGCGTGCGAGTGACATTCCTCAGAGCGTTCTAGTGTCCAGAGGTAGAAGCTTTGCGTGCGAGACACGTGCTACGGAGGTTCGAATGAACTAAGGCAGAAGCTTTGCGTTTGAGTCGCGTTTAAAGGGCATTTGAACACAAATTGTGGGATTTGAGCACATATTTCAGTTTTAAGCCTTTTTCCATTCCTTTATGGGTTTTAAAAAGCCCACATCACTATGATTAGGTTAAAATACTATTTACATATAAATGGAGGCTTAAAACCCTCATAAGAGAGACAACACATAAGAGAGGAAAAAAAAAGACAAGAATTCTTCTTTGAGTTTTATGTTGGCCATATGTGGCTAAACATTTGTGCTTGGTCAAAGGAAACTGAAGCCTTGGGATCAATACAACTGTGAGATCTAATTTATTTTCATTGTTTAATTTATGCCTTGAGTATCAAATGTTCTTCTATTAGATTAAACCTTAGCGATTGTCTTGGGTTGTTTAGTAGTTATAATTAATTAGATCGTTTGTTTTCTATTTAACTACGACTTAGAGAGATAGGAAAATAATTCCAACGGTAAATATTCAAAGTGTGAATTGATATATTTTGCATTAATGATCAATTGTAAAATTCCAATGGAAGATGTTCACTACAAGAAAATGTGGAATTACCGACTGAAATTACCGACCGGATATTTTTGATCTGTAATTTTTTGTATTTATCGACCGAATACCGATAAAAAAGATAAAAAATAGTTTCTGACCAATTACGGACAAAAGTATTACCGACCGAATATTCATTTGTAAAATACGGCGCTAAAGATTAATTTAGAGCCTTAACCGATCGATTATTCGGTATGTAATTAATAATAAAATAACGACCATATATAATTCAGTTGCTAAAATAATATTAATTATAAAAAAATATATTAATTATATTTGGTCAGTAAAATCTAATTATTTATTTATTTTTAAAAAAAATCAACAACCGAATTATGTTTCGGTAGGTAATTTGGTCAGTAATTGTACCGACCGACCCTATTTCGATCAATAATTTAATACTGATGATCCAAATACCGATTGAAAAAATTCAGTCAGTTTCGGTCGGTAATTCCGATTTTTTGAGATTACCGACTGAATATTCGGTCGGTAATTTCGAGTTTTCATGTAGTGGTTGACTTACACTAAGGATTTCTCTCTTTTTGATTGACTTTAATACTTTGATTTGATTTTTTCTTTAATTGTGTTTATTAAAATTATTTATGTTAAATTCCAAATCCCCATAATCCATTTTATTCACGTGGAATAAATTAGACTAAATACTCCATGTGAGAACGATCTGTTTAGGTTTTATTTGTGGTTGCCTAAGACAGAACACCAAATTTTGGCGCCGTTGCTAGTGAGTTTTTTATAGTTGATATTTATGCTTATTGTGACTTTTATTTCATTATTGTTATTCTAATAATTTCTTTTTTGATTGCTTCAATTTCGATAGCAATTCGATTTTGACAAATTTTATTTACGTTACCTTAGTATAGAATTTTTATTTAACTTTCATTACTTTAGTTTTTTTGCCTCTTGTTTTCTTTTTCATTGTTTATTAGAGTTTCCTTGATTGTTTATGACTGCGACTCTATCTTCTAATCAAGACAATTTACAGTTTGATCTAGAATTAGAGAGAACTTTGTGCAGGTTAAGAAATGAAGCTAAGATAAATTCTGAAGAGAACGATACAACTCATGAATCTTTATTTGCTATCGATTTCAATCTAGAAGAAGTCATGGTTGTAATTCAAACTTTGAAAGAACTTGCCGCCCCAGATTTGAATCAACAACCCTTATGCATAACATTCCCTAATTTAGATGCTAATATTGCTTTTGAATTGAAATATGGACTAATACATCTTTTGCCCGTTTTTCATGGTCTTACAGGTGAAGATCCTCACAAGCACCCAAAGGATTTTAGTGTGGTATGCCGAGTATGAAACCTACGGGGGTGACTGAAGAGCAAATCAAATTAAGAGCCTTTCTATTTTCTTTGAAAGATTCAGTTAAAAATTGGCTCTACTATATACCATCAGAAAGTATTACCACATGGAATGAGAAGAAGAGGGTGTTTTTGTAAAAATATTTCCCAGCTTCAAGGGAACCAAATTTATGGTATAAGGTAGCACAACAGAAAGTCCTTATATGAATATTAGGAACATTTCAAGAAATTGTGTGCAAGCTACCCCACCATCAAATTAGTGAGCAACTACTTATCTACTAATTTTATGAGGGCCTTCTACTAACTGATAGGAGTATGATTGACGCATGTAACGCTCCAGTCAGTTATGTCATGCCCATTACAGTAAATCATCATGCATAATATGTTATTATTCATATAATCATGTATAATTAGATTTCATATCAGAAATCTCGCCCGGAGGTCCGTGATAAATTTTCAGTTTCAGCACCTTCTTTGTTGCCTAACTGAGTCTCATGTGTTTTTTTTGATCCTTCTATGGTTGAAAAGCTTAAACCGAAACCTACAACTTTCATGTTTACCATTTTCCCAAATTCAGACAGAAACCTAGTAAAAAAATGCATATTTTTATTGAGTGAACACTAAATTTCGTGAATAGGACAATAAAAATGAAGCCTTTGTTATTTCTTTTGAAATGACTATTTTGCCTTTTTTATGATTGATATAAATAACTATTAAGGTCATTTTTTAGACATCTTCTTCCACACCTCTCGATTTTTTCAAAAGCAAAACACCTCTGATTTTTCTTCATCTCCTCTCCCACATTCATGGTGTTGGCCATTTCCTTTGTAGTTTTTGACTTGGATCAAAACAAGTAAGCTTCCTACTCTTTCCCTCTCATAATTTCGAATTCGTCCATGTATTTTCATGCTTCCATTTTCGAATTTGATGAACCTTAAAATATCAATTTGTGCATTTGAGCTTTAAAGAGTTGTTAGAACATGAATTGAAGCATTTTTGTTTAAATGTCCAATTTTCCCCCAATTATGGGAGGCTTGGCCGAAACTGTTTGGGTTTAGGTAGGTAGTTTTTATTGTTTTGATAATGATTTTCTTTTGGTACATGTATTTGATGATGATTTAACATGAGTTTGATTTGATTTGTAATGAAAACTCTAAGATGTTAGGCTAAGGCCTTTGGCCGAATTTTATCACATTTATTAAGGGGTGATACCTTGTGTTTTTATTGGATTATACTTAGAATAAAGTTTTGGCAAGAGTTGTTTGTATTGTGTTGAAACTTTAAAAGTTGAAAGTTAGAGTCCTTTGGCCGAATTCATGTATTTGTTGGTGATGAGTTATTTTGATGGCGATGAATGATTATGGTTTATGCTAGAAAGAATCTCATGACTTGGGTATAGCTTGATTTGAGTTGGGAAACTTTAAGGGAACATATATGTTTTGGCCGAATAGATTTTGGTGTGGGTTAAGTATTGTTTTGTTATTTGGATGATATTATGTAATGGTTTATGTATTGAATGATGTTATAACACACGAGTTTGTAGTGATTCAAGTTAGAAACGTTTAAGTTGTAAAATTTATAGCTTGACTAATAGTTTATATTAAGTGTAAGTTTGATGTTGGCTTGTTTTGTATATGAGACATGATGATAAACATGAAAAAAATGTGTCCTGAAATGAAATAATCATGTGTTTGAGAATCTTAATCTTGGCCAAATGGGAGCATTGGTTGTGTAAATGATGTATGTATGTTATGGCTGTAAATGATATTATGTAACACCTCGATAATTCTGACGAACACTATGTTTAGGATGGAATGATCCACGATATAAATCGTGTTCAAGTGTGTATGTACTCGTGGATCACCTTTCGAACATTTGATAAATCAATTGCAGTTCCGATATGAAATGTATTTTATATTCTACTCCGTTCAGTCCTTAGTATTTGGGCCGTAATTTTTTCATGCGATCTCCAATTTTTATGTATTTTATATATTCGGAAAGCTAAGACAGAGACCTACAACTTTTGTGTTTAATAATTTTATAAATTCGGAACCAAACAAGGTCAGAAATACAATTCAGAAATTTAGATGAATAGTACTCGATGACAAATCTAAAGAATTCTCAAAATTCCTGATTTTTTTTTACCATTAAATCATTAAACAAATCAGCCCCTAGTATAAATAAAAGACACTATTCATTCATCCCTAAAATTTGAAGAGAATGAGAAAACGTGAGGGGGGAGAAGGAAGAGAGAATGAGGGAACCATGTTCTCAACTGTAGGAGCGAAGCGGGGTTTACCTCTATGCCTATGATGTTCGGCGACCACGACACTGTTGGACTCGCAGACTGTAGAGAGTACGGAGTAGTCCGCAAGGGACTAAACCGAAGAATAAAGGAGTCACCACCCAATGTGAACTGGGAAAAGATTTAAGGCCGCACTCACCCCTCGCAAGGGAAGATCTCAAACCGTTGGGTTCAGAATGGTCCCTTACTTATGCCTGTATAATGGACGGGTTCACACAATGGTATAACCAAGTCTTAATGCAATTCATACATAAAAGCGAATAAAAAATGTAATAACATACCCGAGCAAATCACAATAACACGATTCCAAAAGCATTTAAATTAAGAAGTATGAGATGCATAACGAAAATTAATCAAAAGCGGGAAAACGTCAATAAATAAATAGCAACAAAAGGGGGTTAATCACGCATGTATGAATATTTCCCGAGTGGCACGTGGAGTTGTATCCCAAGTACAAACCGCACTACCATCCATTCATTCGATATTCGATTCGGCTACGGAATTTACGTATGGGTTTCCATCCGATATACCGCAAGGAATATAACACGCATAAACTTTAATGCAATGTAAAATAAAAAAATAGACATGAAATAATATAATAATGCATATGCGGATGATCACCAACATGAACAAATAAAATAAAGATGAAATAATAAAATAATAATAAATAGACAAAAAAGATTAATAACAAACTTAATGCGAAATAATAAAATAACGATGAAAGTGAATAAATAAATAAAAAGATAAATAACACTAAATAGATAAAATAATAATAATAATAATAAAATGGGGAAGAAGAAAAATAATGTGACCAGAAATTTTGTCGTCTTTGATGTAGGACTTCGCATACCTGGTTGAACGTATTTCACGTCCAGCCAGACATGCAGCGTCCAGAACTATGAAAATAAATGTGGTAAGGGTGCCCTCAGGTCTTACCATTTAATTTGCTTTCTCGGAGGCGCGTTAGGCCGTCGCCGGAAGGATTGAAGCTTGGTTTCAAGGTTTCTATTTTTTGGTTCGCTGTTTCTGCTTGTTTTGCTTTTTTCTTGGTTGCTGTTTTGCTATTTTTGGGTGTTGTTTTGTTGTTTTCTAGTTGCTATTTTTGGGCTGATGTTTTGGTTATTTTTGGTTGTTGTTTTGGCTATTTTTGCTATTTTTGGCTACTGTTTTGGTTGTTTTTGGGATGTTGTTTTTGCTATTTTTGGTTGCTGTTTTGGTGATTTTTTGGCTGCTGTTTTGGCTGTTGGTTTTTTTGGTGTTTGTTGTTTCACATTTTTTGGGTGATTAATTGGCTCTTTTTTCGGAGATGAGAAGAAGAAAGGAGGGCCTAGGGTTTTTTGTTTGTTCACGCCCAAGCTTAGAAGAAGAAGAAGAGAAGCCTTCAAGGGTTTTTTTGTTGTGTGTCTAGCCGTCCAAAGCCTTTTTTCAAGTTTGGTGATTGCTCCTTTTTATAATGACAAGGGATCTCCAAATCATGGAAATAAATCATGGAAATTTGTGAGATATTTTTTGGAAAGAATCTCATAAATTTGGTGATGGGGATGGTTTCAAATCTTGTTAATTGAAAAGGATAGGATTTCACATCTTGTTAAATTGGAAAGTGTTGATGAGGGAATTTGCACATGTGAATTGCATGAGATTTCAAATCTTGTTAAATTGGAAGGTGTTGATGAGGGAATTTGAGCATGTGGAATGCATGAGATTTTATCTATTTTGGAAGATTTGGCGTGCATGGGTGGTTTTCATGGGCCTATGGGCGTGTGGCATGGTGGGGTTGAATGGGTTCATTGGCCATTGTGTGGGTGGCAGTGTAATGGGCCAGTTGCAGGTGTTTGGGGCTTGTTCGAGACTAAGGTTTGAAACAGCGGCTGAGTGAATCCGAGGCTGGCTAGTGAGTCCGAATCCAATGAGGTGCTAATTTTGGCGATTTTCCTTCATTCCGGCATTCATTTTTTTGCAACTTCCGTAACTTTTCAGGTAGTGCCTCCATATGAGGCTCATCATCGAGCTTATGCAAAAATACAGTGTCTACAGTCGCCCCCACTTTGATGGGGCTTGTGCAGTGCGTGACAGTGACAACCCTATAAAGTCATGCATGTATTTTTACTTACCTGGTTCGTTGGCCATTGCCGGACTTACCTGTTGTTTTGCTACTTTTGCGAGATGCTTCGATCACTAGGATTCATCCCGAATGAAGTTGAGTTGATAATGAGGTGCTTCGACCCCTGGGATTCATTCTAGAACCATACCAGGTGTGAGACGCTTCGATCTTTGGGATTCATTCCCGAACTGAGTTGAGTTGATGGCGAGGTACTTCGACCCTTGGGATTCATTCCCAAACCATGTTGGGTATGAGATGCTTCGATCTCTGGGATTCATTCCCGAACTGTGTTGAGTTGATGGCGAGGTGCTTCGACCCCTGGATTCATTCCCGAACCATGCTGGGTGTGATATGCTTCTATCTCTGGGATTTATTCGCGAACTGTGTTGAGTTGATGGCGAGGTGCTTCGACCCCAGGGATTCATTCCCAAACCATGCTGGATGTGAGATGCTTCGATATCTGGGCTTTATTCCCGAACTGTTCTGAGTTGATGGTGAGGTGCTTTGACCCATGGGCTTTATTCCCGAACCATGCTAGGTGTGAGATGCTTCGATCTCTGGGCTTCATTACCGAACCATGCTTGGTGTGAGATGCTTCGATCTCTGGGCTTTATTCTCGAACTGTGCTGAGTTGATGGCGAATTTCTTTGACCATTGGGCTATATTCCCGAACCATGCTGGGTGTGAGATACTTTGATCTCTGGGATTCATTCTCGAACTGTGCTGAGTTGATGGCGAGGTGCTTCGACCCCTGGGCTTTATTCCCGAACCATGCTGGTGTTCGACGATTATTACCATAACACATCCCTATTTGTAAAGAACATTATGTTTTTGTACAAACTAACTATGTGACTAAAGGAAATTACTATTTTATCATTATTGTAATTGGATTACTTGGATGTATATTAATGATAAAAGTCCATAGGGTTAAATCAGATTAATAAGATATGAGACAGTATTAATCCGTGAACGGTTTAATCATTAAATATCCCTAGTCGAAGTATTATCGAGATTGGACATTGATAAGACAAAATAGACTAGTATTACACTTGTGCGCGTTATGGAAGCTTAACATCATAGTTCTCATATATTTAGGTATTAGATACTTATGCAAGTGTAATAAGAGGTTCTGTTAGCCATTGGACCGGGAACAGTTCGCTCTGGATAGACCCACCCGGAATCCCATTGGTAGTATGACTATGTGTCTATGGGAATCCAAATCAGGGTAGATGTATGTGATCTTTAACCTGAGACTTGCGTCGCTATTACTTGCGACAATCAGTTTACTTTGATATTGGTCGTCTGGAACTTTAACAGGTTCTGTGTACGCCTGTATTAGGTTTACTGAGAATTGTAGTGTATTGGATGTGATTTCAAGATGGGAGTATCACTTCAGTCATATGGAGATGATGGTCACACATGATACATAACTAATACTCTTAAAAGCTGCAGCTATCGGGAAAGTATGACTAGGTCATGACTTTCCGATTACAGAGACTAGTTACCCGGGATCCGATATATGCTTCGTACGGGGCAGACATAGAGCCAGCCCTAGGCCTATCATGTGACATCCGATACTGGATCGTATTACGCATTACATAGTATTACTACGCCTGATACAGATGATACTCTCGGCAGATATTTCTGGAGAATTGGGTAGGCACGGTACTTTGCTAGAAGCCAATCATGTCTTGTAAATCGGTGAGAACATGGTACGGGGTACGCATGTGTTCGGATAGTCCGATAACCGTATTTATTGCCAATATATCCATGAATCTCTTGGGTCGCTTCCCAAAGATTCACCAATGACATTTGACTCAAATAGAATTAATCTTGGATTAATTTATAGAGAGAAAATTAATTTGGGATTAATTGCGGCAAGAATTAATCTGGGATTAAATTCTTATAGAAGAGAGAACATGATTAATTTAGAATTAATCGATAAAATAAATTTAATAGTTAAATTAGATTTTTCTATTTAATTTATTTATTTGGGGCTAAAATAATATATCGGATATATTAATTGAAATTGGATTTCAATACGAAATTAAAATTGGATTTTAATTCGGGCGAACGAATTAATTTAGAACTAATTCGAAAGCGACTGTCATAATAATTTTGCGAGATATAATTATTTAATTAAATTGGATTTAATTGTAGCGCGACGGCAAATTCGTTTAATTCGGAATTAAACAAACCCATGCCCAATCTTAGTTGTGTGTTGGAGAAGCCAACTTAAATTTTGAATTTAAATGTGGTGGGACCCATGACTTACATCAAATGTCTTATTTTGATGGAAATAGTTGGCAAAATTAATTGAAGTCTTTAAACACACACAACTTAGTTTTGGAAACTATACAACAATATTCACTCTCCTCCTTTCTTTCATGCTTGGCCAAATACTCTTATCTCTTGGAGGAAATTTTTGCTTCAAAAATTTCTCATAGCTAGCACTTGGAGAGTCATTTGAGGTGTTATGGAAACTCACCCAAGGAGAAATACAACAAATCAACAAGCTTGGAGCTTCATCCAAAAGGAATTTTTGAAATTCCTCCATAACAATGTAAGTCTTTCCGCAAATTTTACTTGTTAATTCACACATAAATCATGTTTATAGATCTTGTGGCATGTCTTAGAGACTAACAATGGTATCAGAGCCTTCTAAATGTGATTTTGAATTCTAGGGTTTATAAATTTTATTTGGGTATTTTTGCTTGGAGCATGAAAATTCAAAATTGAGTGTTTGGTTGATGTTAGATGATGATAACTTAGAGTTTTGCATCATTGGATTGTTGAAAAATTGATTAGATAAAATTTCCCTAAAATCCTTATGTTGGCCGAAACTACCCTAGATTAAGCTCATGGTGATTTTTTGAAATTAGACACTTGGATGTGTTAATGGCATGAAATATATGTTAAATGTTGATTTAATTGGATTCAAATCAAATTGGATGTTTATTTCTTGTCAATTGCCGTGAGATAAGCATGTTGTTGGAGACTTGATTTTGCTTCAATTTGTGTTGGACATGATTTGGAATGATAAGCATGATTAATTAGATTAATTAATAATTTGGAAATATTAGATTAATTAATTAGTTATGTTAATTACACTTAAATTGAATTAATGTGATATTTGGAATATTGTGTTAATTTAAATTAGTCCCTAAAATACTAATTGGGCTAATTTGGTTATATTTGGATTAATGGGCTTGGTTGTGCCAAATTTGGTTTTGGAAAATTGGGTTGGATCCAATTGGACCTAAACCATTTCCATAAAAGTCCAAAACATGACTTTTACGCCTTTAATAATTTATTTGGGCCTAATGGGCCAAAATTAATTTTTGGCATATGGTGATTCCTAAATGGGCCAAGGCATTATGGGTTTGATCCATAATGGCCAAAAGTCCATGCCTAAAGAGTTAATTAAAAGCCCATTGGACCTAATAGAATTGGCATTGGATGCTAAATGGGCATTTGAGACCATTTGGATTGGATTTGGAATCCAAGTCTATAAAGGCATTAATATAATAAGTGTAATTGTTTAATTTGGAATTAAACTTGAATTAGTATTGAATACAATTAAAATTGGATTTAATATTGTAGTTCGATATAATTCAAGAATACTTACTTTGAGTATTTATTCTTAAACGAGTTGGACTCGCGCAAATCAAATCGTTGTATGAACATTGGATGATCATTAATTGAAGAATTAATTAATTGGATTAGATTGATTGACAACATGCTATGTGTGAATGCTTTGATTTATTTGTTTGAATAATGTATATCAGATGGTTATTAGATGGGTGAATGCAATTTTGGAAATTATTGTAAATATGGTATTTATTTGAAATTGGACTTGCGTGTCCAGCCTATCACCTCTCATTCCCATTGTATTTCTCTTCTCACCAATTCCCCTCAATGAAAATGAGGTTTTTTATAGTGTTATGTAATTGGGTACTTTGAAGAATGTAAAGTGCTAGCGGGAGAGAGGAAAAAAGAGAGATTTGTTCTAGAACAAATTGTATATATATTCATCCACATATCATTATTATATTTATCGCGTCTAATTATGCTTTTAGAATGCATGTTTAAGGGTGTATGATGAGACCTAATCAAAGATAACAAATTGGTTGCCAATTTATGAAAACACCCTCACATTTAATATTAAGCATTTCCTTCCATTGAGCGGTTCTCTCTCAAGATCCAAGATTAACTTTGATTTGTTGGCCAAAGTCAAGATCATTGTCTATCACGGATGTGTTTGAACCATGAAAGCTTTGTTAATATCGCATGTCTTGGGCATTTGTGACTTGTTGGCCAAAGTCAAGGTCACTTTTGTTCATCGACGTGGATTACGAAGCTTTCTTACTGTCAATGGGTCGCGCTTAATTGGAATAATTAAGCTTGTTGAGCCAAAGCCAAGGCTTAGTTGATTCAGAGGAAACATGTTAGGAAATATATTGGATATATGTTTTGGACTTGGATGTTCACCTATCGGATCTAGGAATTGGATGGTATCCAATTGATCTTAGAGATCTACCTAGTTAAATTTTATACAGCTTGTTGACCAAAGTCAAGGTTGTGTATTATTTAACGGGATCCTAGCCCACTAGGAAACTAGGTTTCCCGAGTACTCAACAGAGGGTTAGAGACTCGCCGAAAATTAGTGGGAGGCTAGTATTAAATTTACAATTTCATTTAATACTCGCTAATATGCGCTCTCTATTATTTCTCGTTATATATATTAGTTGGACTAATATTTATTTATTATTTTATTTGAACAGTTAGACTGTACTCAACACTACTCCATTTGTAGTTGGTTACATAGTTGGACTATAGTAACCATTGCATTTGAGTGTACCCGAAACACTTGATTGGATAGTTGGACTATTGCAATCAAAATGGCCGGAGAGATTAGCGTTATGGACATAATCATGGGTGAGAATGTCTTTAACGGTGCAAATTTTCCAGACTGGGAAATGAACCTCAGGATAGTCCTAGGAGCTGAGAAGTTACTCTATGTAATAGAGAGACCTCTCGGGCCTGAGCCCGGACTTGAGCAGCCAGTAGAACATCAGCTTTGGAAGACTTATCGTGATGATAACTTTACTGCTCAATCCGTTATGCTTGCTGCAATGACTCCTCAATTTCATCGTAAGAACAAGGGATTGGATCCTTATAATATGATGTTGAAGTTGAAGGATCTTCATAGATCTAATCTTAGATCTCAGAAGTATGATTTACAGAAGAGGCTCTTTCGCTCTCGTATGTGAGAGGGTACATCTGTCGAACACTACGTGTCACAGATGATTGCTGACATCGAGCAGCTGGGTCAACTGGGCATTACCTTCGAGGCCGAGACTTCTATAGATTTGATCTTACAGTCTCTGCTCGACTGCTGAGGCGGGTTCATCATGAACTACAATATGATGAACCAAGAGAAAAATCTTGGAGAGTTAATGGCTATGCTGAAAGAGGCAGAGCCAGAGCTTCTGAAAGGCAAGAAGCGCGAGACGCATCTTACTTCGACATCCAAGAAGGCCATGGCTTAGCCGAAGGCTTCTGGGGGTTTGAAGAAGAAAATGAAGAAGGGCA
Source organism: Zanthoxylum bungeanum (assembly GCA_019454045.1). Classification (NCBI taxonomy): domain Eukaryota; kingdom Viridiplantae; phylum Streptophyta; class Magnoliopsida; order Sapindales; family Rutaceae; genus Zanthoxylum; species Zanthoxylum bungeanum. The sequence continues at coordinate 42,250 of SKCR01045188.1, read as the reverse complement.
AGGCTCAATCATCACAGTCTTCTGGGAAGAAAAATGACATATCCCAAGATGTCTGCCTACACTGTGGCAAACGTGGTCACTGGAAGCGTGACTGCCGTAAGTACAAGGCGGACTTGAAGGAAACGAAGGCGGACAAGGCTCCGGCTTCTGGTATGTTTGTTATTGAAATAAACATGTCCACTACTAGTTTTAAAAATTAGATTTTTGATAATGGATGTGGTACTCACATATGTACTGATGTGCATAATCTGTAGATTAGCAGAAGACTGGCTTTAGGAGAGATCGACCTGCGAGTCGGAAATGGGATGAAAGTCGCTGTTTTGGCCATTGGCACCTATGTTTTAAACCTGCCCTCGGGGCATGTACTTACATTAGGGGACTGTTATTTTGTACCTAGTTTGACTAGGAATATTATCTCTATATCTAGTTTAACCCGATGCGGGTATACCTTTGTATTCAGGAACAATGGGTGTTTTGTTTATAAAGATGATATTGAGATATGTACAACATATGTTAATGATGGTCTATATAATTTGAATATAAACGAATCTCAAACATATAACATGACAAACAAAAGGCTCAAATTGAGTAAAATAGATGAGACTTATTTGTGACATTGTCGTCTGGGACACATTAACAAAACTCGTATATCCATACTTTCGAAGTTTGGATACTTAGACGGATTTGATCCTAATTCATATGATGTCTGCGAATCTTGTTTATTAGGCAAAATACCTAAAATACCTAAAACACCTTTTAGTGGTAAATGTATACGTGCCACCGAGTTGTTATCCCTCGTTCATAGTGACGTATGCGGGCCTACGTCTAGCCAGGCTAGAGGTGGATATGAATACTTCGTGACCTTTATGGATGATGCATCGCGTTATGGTTATGTGTATCTTATGAAACACAAGTCGGAAACTTTTGAGAAATTCAAATAGTTTTGACACGAAGTAGAAAAACATACTGGCAAAAGTATTAAAACATTGTGGTCGTACCGTGGTGGAGAATACTTAAGCAATTAGTTTCAAGATTACTTAAAAGAATATGGTATTCTTTCACAATACTCCTCCGGGAACACCTCAATTGAACGGTGTGTCCGAGCGGAGAAACCGAACTTTGTTGGACATGGTAAATGTTGGACAATTATGACCCATAGCATCACTATTTGTACAGAACATTTTGTTGTTGTACAAATTAACTATGTGATAAAGGAAATTGCTCTTTTATCATTTGTAATTAGATTACCGGGATATATAAATGATAAAAGTCCATATGATTAGTTCCGGATTGATAAGATATGAGACATTATCAATCCATAAAGGTTTAATCATTAAAACATCCCAAGTCGGAATATTATCAAGATTGGACATCGATAATGCAGAATAGACTAGTATTGCACTTGTGCGTGTTATGGGACCATAACGACATAGTTCTCATATATTTGGGTATTGGATACTCATGCAAGTGTAATAGGAGGTTGTGTTTACCGACGGAACGGAAATAGTTTCGCTCTGGATAGACCCCTCAGAATTCCATTGGTAGTATGACTATGTGTCTATGGAAGTCCGAATCAGGGTATGTGTATTTAGTCTTAACCTGAGACTTGCACCGCTAATACTTGCGACAATCAATATACTTTGGTTTTGGTCGTCCAGGTCTTTAACCGGTTCTGTGTACGCCTCTTCTGGGTATATTGAGAATCGTAGTGTATTGGGTGTGATGTCAAGATAGAAGTATCACTTCAGTCGTATGGAGATGATGGTCACGTAAGATACAGAACTGGTGCTCTTATATGCTGCAGCTATCGGGATAATATGAATAGGTCATGCTTATCCGATTATAGAGACTAGTTACCAGAGATCTGATATGTGCTTCGTACGAGGCAGACACAATTCCAGCCCCAGGCCTAGCATGTGACATCCGATACTGGATCGCAATACGCAATACTACGTATACTACGCTTGATACAAATTACATATTCCTTTAAGAATATTTTTGGAGAATTGGGAAGACATAGTGCTTTGCTAGAAGCCAACCATGTCTTGTAAATCAGTAAAACGTAGTACTAGGTACGTACGTGTTCGGATAGTCCGACGACCGGATTTACTGCCAACATATCCGGGGATCTCATGGGTCGCTTCCCGAAGATTCACCGATGACGTAAGACTCAAATATAATTAATCTGGGATTAATTATTAGAGAGAGAAAATTAATCTAGGATTAATTACCGAGATATTTTATCTGGGATAAAATATTATTTAAAGAGAGAGAACGATTAATTTAGAATTAATCGATAAAATAATATATTCGATATATTAAACGAAATTAGATTTCGACGCAGAATTAAAATTGGATTTTAATTCGGGCGAACGAGTTAATTTAGAATTAATTCGCTAGCGACGTGAATAGTAATTTTGTTAGGCATAATTATTTAATTAAATTTGATTTAATTACGTCGCGACGGAAAATTCGTTAATTCGGAATTAGCGAACCCGAGCCCGAGAGTGTTTGCGGGCCCACTCGCATTTCGAATCAACTGGGGCCCACAAGTCACTTCATGCGTCACATCACCTGTCACTTTAGTGATGGATGTCAAGTCACCTTTTGGTGATTGACAACCAGTCACTATTCATGATGGTGGTAGATGGAGGCATTTAATGCCAATTTTTCCCTCCTTTTTGCTTTTTGTTTTTTTTTTTTGGAAAAACAAATACCAAAAGTGTGATGGATTTTTGTATAAGGTTTTATAAACCAAAAACATAACACCAACTCTCTCTCTCTTTTCTCTCATGGCCGAATGGTCTCACCATTTTTCTTTCTTGTAGCCGTGAGCCTAGGGCTCATTTTCTTGAAGATTTGTTGCAAATTTTCACGAGAGCTAGCACTCAAAGGGGTCTCACAAAGGTGATAGGGAAACCCATCTATGAGCATGGAATTCATCATTCACAAAGCTTGGAGCTTGGAGCACACACATGGAGGGTTGACCGAATTCCTTGGAGCATAAACAAAGGGCAAAGCTGAGAGTCTCAAGGAGGATTTTTGTGTTCATCGCATCACAAATCCGATCATTGTAAGTATGATTCCGCCATACTTCTTTATTGTATTCACATTATTTTCATTGCTTGAATGATCTTGGGACTATAGTAGAAACCCAACAGTAAGCTCAATGATGAGTCTAATAGAGCTACCAATTTCCTTCTGGTGATACGCATTAAACAATACAATACTTATTTTGAATAAGGTTATGTCAAAGTCTGTTGGACAGACTCCATATGAAATATGGACAGGAAAGAAACCAGGTTTCTCATTCTTGAAGGTTTGGGGATGTTGGGCATATGTTAAACATTTGGATAGTACCAAACTAGAACCCAAATCAGATAAGTGCCTATTTGTAGGTTATCATAAGGAAACAAAAAAGATATTATTTCTACAACCCACAAGAGAACAAAATATTTTTTGTTATTCATGCAGTTTTCCTAGAAAATGAATTCATAAATGCAGTGGTAAGTGGGAGGAAAGTAGAACTCGATGAAAATCGGAGTGATATTATTCCTGACACCGACCCCTCACGGAACACGAACAGTTCATCAGGGATGAGACTGTTCCACAATCTTCTAATACACAAGAATCGCGTAAGTCGGAGAGAGTCAGAAAATAACCTGAGAGGTATGGGTTTCTGATCTCACCTCATGTAGACATTAATCTTATTGAGGAAGATGAACCGGCTATGTATGAGAAAGCGATACAAGGTATCGACTCCGCTTTAAGGCAAGAAGCCATGAAGTCCGAAATGGATTCCATGTATACCAACCAAGTTTGGACACTGGTTGATGTACCAGAAGACATTAAGCCTATTAGTTGTAAATGGGTCTTCAAAAGGAAGACATACATGTAAGGCAACATACAAACGTACAAAGCTAGGTTTGTAGCTAAAGGTTATCGTCAACGACATGGTGTCGATTACGATGAAACCTTTTCACCCGTTGCCATGATTAAATCCATTCGGATAATGCTTGCTATTGATGCATATTTCGATTATGAAAAATGGCAGATGGATGTCAAAACCGCTTTCCTTAACAGAAACCTTTTGGAGGATGTTTATATGCAACAACCTGATGGTTTTTTCGTACCAAGACATGCAAACAAGGTTTGCAAGTTAAATCGATCCATTTATGGATTAAAGCAAGCATCGCGTTCTTGGAACCAACGTTTTGATGAGATCATAAAAGAATATGGTTTCATTCAAAACGATGATGATTCTTGTGTATATAAGAAGGTTAGTGGGAGCGTACTGACATTCATTGTCCTATACGTTGATGATGTATTGCTTCTTGGCAATGACATTCCCATGCTATAATCGGTGAAAGCTTGGCTTTCATTAAAATTTTCCATGAAAGACCTGAGAGACGCAGCCTTTATTCTAGGAATAAGGATCTACCGGGATAGATCTAGAAAGCTATAGGCACTCTCCCAGAGCTCGTACATTGACAAAGTGTTGAAGAGATTCAACATGGTTTGTCCAAGAGGGGGCTGCTTCCGATGTCACATGGCGTCTCTCTATCGAAGGATATGTGTCCTAAAACTCAAGATGAGAGAGATGCAATGATTCAGATCCTGTATGCTTCAACAGTCGGATCGATCATATACGCCATGATATGTACGCGACCTAATGTCTCATATGCTTTGAGCATGTGCAGTCGCTATCAGGCTAATCCTAGTGATGGTCACTGGATTGCTGTAAATAACATCCTTAAGTATCTTAGACGAACTAAAGATGATTTCTTAGTCTATATGGAAGGAGAACTTGAGGTGACTGGGTTCACCGAGCAAGTTTCCAAACCGATAAATACTACTGTAAGTCGTAATCAGGGTACATATTTTGTTTGAACAATGGATCAGTGAGCTGGAAATCTTCCAAGCAAGAGACTGTTGCCGATTTAACAACAAAAGCGGAATATATTGCTGCAGCTAAGGCAACAAAAGAAGCAGTTTGGATCCGTAAATTCCTAATTGGATTAGGAGTAGTTCCGTTAGCAGCTAAGCCCGTACCTTTGTATTGTAACAATAATGGGCTATCACACAGGCTAAGGAACCACGGTCTCATCAACGATCCAAGCATGTACTTCGACGATTTCATCTGATTCGCAAGATTATACATCTTGGTGATGTGAAGATCGAGAAGATCGCATCAGATGATAACATTACAAATCCGCTGATGAAAGCTATATCTCAGCAAAAGTTTGAGCGACATGTACATAGTTCAGGTGTTAGATACCTGAGTGATTGGCTATAGGCCAAGTGGGAGATTGTTGGACAATTATGACCCATAGCATCACTATTTGTAAAGAACATTATGTTTTTGTATAAATTAACTATGTGACAAAAGGAAATTGTTATTTTATCATTATTGTAATTGGATTACTTGGATATATATTAATGATAAAAGTCCATATGGTTAAATCGAATTAATAAGATATGAGACAGTATTAATCCATGAACGGTTTAATCATTAAATATTCCTAGTCGAGTATTATCGAGACTGGACATTGATAATGCGGAATAGACTAGTATTACACTTGTGCGCGTTATGGAAGCTTAACAGCATAGTTCTCATATATTTAGGTATTGGATACTTATGCAAGTGTCATAAAAGGTTCTATTAGCCGTTGGACATGGAACATTTCGCTCTGGATAGACCCACTCAGAATCCCATTGGTAGTATGACTATGTGTCTATGGGAATCCGAATCATGGTAGGTGTATGTGATCTTTAACCTGAGACTTGCGTCGCTATTACTTGCGATAATTAGTTTACTTTGATATTGGTTGTCTAGAGCTTTAACAAGTTCTGTGTACGCCTGTATTGGGTTTACTGAGAATCGTAGTGTATTGGATGTGATGTCAAGATGAGAGTATCACTTTAGTCATATGAAGATGATGGTTACACATGATATAGAACTAGTACTCTTAAAAGCTGCAGCTATCGGGAAAGTATGACTAGGTCATGACTTTTCGATTACAGAGACTAATTACTCGGGATCCGATATATGCTTCGTACGGGGCAGACATAGAGCCAGCCCTAGGCCTAGCATGTGACATTTGATATTGGATCGTATTACGCATTACAGAATATTACTACGCCTGATACAAATGATATTCCTCGGCGGATATTTCTGGAGAATTGGGTAGGCACGGTGCTTTGCTAGAGGCCAATCATGTCTTATAAATCGGTGAGAACATGGTACATGGTACGCATGTGTTCGGATAGTCCGATAACCGTATTTACTGCCAACATATCCAGAAATCTCTTGGGTCGCTTCCCAAAGATTCACCAATGACATTTGACTCAAATAGAATTAATCTGGGATTAATTTAGAGAGAGAAAATTAATTTGGGATTAATTGCGGTAAGAATTAATCTGGGATTAAATTCGTATAAAAGAGAGAACGCGATTAATTTAGAATTAATCGATAAAATAAATTTAATAGTTAAATTAGATTATTTTATTTATTTATTTATTTGAGGCTAAAATAATATATCAGATATATTAATTGAAATTGGATTTCAATACGAAATTAAAATTGGATTTTAATTCGGGTGAACGAATTAATTTAGAACTAATTCGAAAGCGACTGTCGTAATAATTTTGCGAGGCATAATTATTTAATTAAATTGGATTTAATTATGCGCGATGATAAATTCGTTTATTCGGAATTAAACGAACTCGGGCCCAAGCTTAGTTGTGTGTTGGAGAAGCCAACTTAAATTTTCAATTTAAATGTGGTGGGACCAATGACTTACATAAAATGTCTTATTTTGATGGAAGTAGTTGGCAAAATTAATTGAAGTCTTTAAACACATAACAACTTAGTTTTGGAAACTACACAACACTATTCCCTCTTCTTCTTTCTTTCATGCTTGGCCGAATATCTTCTCTCTCTCTTGGAGGAAATTTTTTCTTCAAAAATTTCTCATAGCTAGCACTTGGAGATGTTGGACAATTATGACCCATAGCATCACTATTTGTACAGAACATGGTGTTTGTTGTACAAATTAACTATGTGACAAGGAAATTGCTCTTTTATCATTTGCAATTGGATTACCCAGATACATAAATGATAAAAGTACATATGATTAGTTCCGGATTGATAAGATATGAGACAGTATCAATCCATGAAGGTTTAATCATTAAAACATCCATAGTCGTAGTATTATCGAGATTGGACATCGATAATGCAGAATAGACAAGTATTGCACTTGTGCGTGTTATGGGAGCATAACGACATAGTTCTCATATATTTGGGTATTGGATACTCATACAAATGCAATAGGAGGTTGTGTTTACCGATGGTACGGAAACAGCTTCGCTCTGGATAGACCCCTCGGAATTCCATTGGTAGTATGACTATGTGTCTATGGAAGTCCGAATCAGGGTAGATGTATTTGGTCTTAACCTGAGACTTGCATCGCTAATACTTGCGACAATCAATATACTTTGGTTTTGGTCGTCCAGGGCTTTAACAGGTTCTGTGTACGCCTCTTCTGGGTATATTGAGAATCGTAGTGTATTGGGTGTGATGTCAAGATAGAAGTATCACTTCAGTCGTATGGAGATGATGGTCACGTAGGATACAGAACTGGTGCTCTTATATGCTGCAGCTATCGGGATAATATGAATAGGTCATGCTTATCCGATTATAGAGACTAGTTACCAGAGATCTGATATGTGCTTCGTACGAGGCAGACACAATTCCAGCCCCAGGCCTAGCATGTGACATCCGATACTGGATCGCAATACGCAATACTACGTATACTACGCTTGATACAAATTACATATTCCTTTAAGAATATTTTTGGAGAATTGGGAAGGCATAGTGCTTTGCTAGAAGCCAACCATGTCTTGTAAATCAGTAAAAACGTAGTACTAGGTACGTACGTGTTCGGATAGTCCGACGACCGGATTTATTGCCAACATATCCGGGGATCTCATGGGTCGCTTCCCGAAGATCACCAATGACGTAAGACTCAGATATAATTAATCTGGGATTAATTATTAGAGAGAGAAAATTAATCTAGGATTAATTGCGGAGATATTTTATCTGGGATAAAATATTATTTAAAGAGAGAGAACGATTAATTTGGGATTAATCGATAAAATAATATATTCGATATATTAAACGAAATTATATTTCGACGCGAAATTAAAATTAGATTTTAATTCGGGCTAACGAGTTAATTTAGAATTAATTCGTTAGCGACATGAATAGTAATTTTGCTAGGCATAATTTTTTAATTATTTTTGATTTAATTACGACGCAACAGAAAATTTGTTAATTTGGAATTAGCGAACCCGATCCCGGGAGTGTTTGCGGGCCCACTCGCATTTTGAATTTAAGTGCGGCCCACAAGTCACATCACGCGTCACATCACCTGTCACTTTAGTGATGGATGTCAAGTCACCTTTTGGTGATTGACAACCAGTCACTATTCATGATGTTTGTGGTTGTGGGCAATAAATGCCATTTTGCCTCCAAAATTGATTTTGTTTTTTGGAAAAACTTTATCAATTTTTGGTAACACTTTTTGGCATTAGGATTTTGAGATAAGGTTTTAGAAACCAAAAACAACTCTTTCTCTCTCTCTCTCTCTCTCTCCTTTTCTTTCTTCATGGCCGAATGACCTTTACCATTTTTCTCTCTTGTTGCCGTGAGCCTTGGGCTCATTTCTTCATGATTTTGTTGCAAAATCTCAAGAGCTAGCACTCAAAGGGGTCTTACAAAGGTGATAGGGAAACCCGTTCATGAGCATGGAATCACAAATCAAAGCTTGGAGCTTGAAGATCATCCATGGAGGAGCTTGGCCGAATCTTGGAGGAGCTTGACCGAATCTTGGAGGAGCACAAAATGGGCTAGGCCGAATACATCAAATGAAATTTTTGAACTCTCCGCCAACATCCAACCGATCAAAGTGAGTATTTCCGCAACTTTACTTTGTTGTATTCGCACTTTTCATAGCTTAATTTGATATTGGGAAGACCTAGAAAACCCAACAATGGTATCAGAGCCTTGATTAAGCATGAAATTGATTTAGGGTAAAATTTGGGTAAAATTGATTTGAGCATGATTTGATGAAATTGATTGTTTGAATATGCTTGAATGATGATAACTTAGAGTTATGCATGATCAATTTGATGAAAATTGAATTGGATTAATTTTTCCCCCAATTTTCGGCTTGGCCGAAAGTTGAAGTACCCTAATGTCATGGTAATTTTTATTCTTTTGATCATTAGATGAGTTGAAAGACTTGGGAAATGTTGATTTGAGATTCAATTGGATTGAAATCGGAATTGGACATTAAATCCCCAAATTTCCGTGAGCTATATAGCATGGAAATGATATGATTTTTTGATTCAATAATGTTGGACATGTGTTGATGATAATAAGCATGATTAATTAGTGTAATTGGTATTTTCGAAATGTTAATTTGACTAATTAATTATGGCTAATGCACTTTAGTTAATTAAATTGTGAAATTTGGAAATTTGGAGTTTAATTAGTTGGGCTAAATTTGGAATTGGGCTAATAAAGTTGTATTTGGGCTAAATGGGCTTGGTTGGGCCAAGTTTGGTTTAGGTTAATTGGTTGGATCCAATTGGGCCCAAAACCATATCCATAAAGTCCAAATATAATTAAATGGGCCTTTAATATTTTAATTGGGCCTAATGGGCCTAAATTGATTTTTGGCAAAAGGGTGATTCCTTATTGGGCTTTGGTTGCCAAAGTCCATGCCTTATAAATTAATTGAAAGCCCATTGGACTTTAAATTAAATTGACATTGGATGTTAATTGGGCTTTGAGACCCGTAATGATTAGATTTAGAATCTAAGTCGCAAAGGCTCATTAATAAAGTGTAATTATTTAATTTGGAATTAAATAAAGAATTAGTATTGAATACAAATTAAATTGGATTTAATATTGTAGTTTGATATAATTCAAGAATTCGTACTTTGAGTACTTATTCTTAAAACGAGTTTGACTCGCGCAAATCAAATCGTTGTTTGAACATTGAATGGCCATTAATTTCAGATTAATTAATTGGATTAGATTAGATTGATTGATAACATGCTTTGTGTGAATACCTGGATGTGATGTATGAATAATGTATATCGGATGGATATTAGATGGGTGAGGGCAATTTTGGAAATTGTTGTAATAAATTTAGAATTTATTAAATTGGACCTGCGTGTCCAGCCTATTACCTCTTGATTCTTTGTATTTCTCTTCTCACCTATTCCCCTCAATGTAAATGAGTTTTCTTTAGAAGTGTTATGTAATTGGGTAGAAGTAAGATTTGTGCTAGCGGGAGAGATGAAAGTGAGAGATTTGTTCTAGGAACAAGTTGTTTTAAATATCCATCCGCATATCATTATTAATTTATTTATCACACCTTATTATTCTTTTAGAATGCATGTTTAAAGGTGTATGATGAGACCTAATCAAAGATAATTAATTGGTTTCCAATTACGCGAAAAACCCTCAACAAATATTAAGCGTTTTTCCTTCCATTGAATGATTCATTCTCAAGATCCAAGATTGGCACTGGTTTGTTGGCCAAAGTCAAGACCTTTGACCATCGCGGATGTGTTTGAATCATGAATGTTTTGTTCCATATCGCATGTCTTGTCCAAGTTGTGATTTGTTGGCCAAAGTCAAGATCACTTCTTGTCCATCGACATCGATTACGAAGCTTTCCAAGGTCAATGGGTCCCGCTTAACTGGAATCATTAAGTTTGTTGTGCCAAAGCCAATGCTTAGTTGATTTAGAGGAAAAAGGTTAGGGAATATATTGGATATATTGGCATATATTAGATATATATTTCGGACTTGGATGTCCACCTACTGGATCTAGGAGTTGGATGAGATCCAATTGATCTTAGAGATCTACCTAGTTAAATATCATACAATTGTTGGCCAAAGTCAAGGTTGTGTGTTATTTAACGGGATCCTAGCCCACTAGGAAACAAGGTTTCCCGAGTACTCAATAGAGGGTTAGAGGTTCGCCGAAAAATAGTGGGAGGCAAGTATTAAATTTGAAATTTCGTTTGGATACTTGCCAATACGCGGTCATTTCAATTTTTCGTCATTAATATATATATATATATATATATATATATATATATATATATATATTAGTTGGACTAATATTTAAATGTTGTTTTAAATTAAACAATTGGACTGTATTCAAACTACTTCAATTTATAGTTGATTATATAATTGGATTATAGCAATCAATATATTTGAATTAACCAATCAAATTATAGTTGATTATATAGTTAGACTATAGTAATCATTATATTCAATAGTACATGAAATCGTTGATTGGATAGTTGGACTATTGGAATCAAGATAGATGAAAGATTATCGTTTAAAACATAATCCTGGGAGAAAATGTCATTAAACGACTTTAATTTTCAGATTGGGAATAGAACCTCAGGATAGTCCTGGGAACTAAGAAGTTACTCTATTTGATAGAGAAAACTCTTGGTCCTAAGCCCAGAGTTGAGCAAATAGTAGAACATGATCTTTGGAATATTCATGTGATGATAACTTTAGTGCTCAATCCTTTATACTTACCATAATGACTCTTTAATTCCGTCGTTAAAATTAAGGATTAGATCCTTATACCATGATGATGAAATTAAAGATCTTCATAGATTTATTCTTAAACTTTAGAAGTATAAATTGCAAAAGAAGCTCTTTCGCTCGCGTATGTCAGAGGGTACATCTGTCGAGCACTAGGTGTCACAGATGATTGCTGACATCGATCAGCTAGGTTAGCTGGGCATTACCTACGTGCTCGAGACTACCAAAGATTTGATCTTATAGTCTCTACCCGAAAGCTGGGGCAGGTTCATTTTGAACCAAGAGTAAACTCTTGGAGAGTTGATGGCTATACTCTAAGAGGCACAATGATTACGCCCAAATATAACTCGCGGTTATCGCAGTATAGCTGGGGTGTCGATTCCTCAGAGAGATGGTTACAGGGACTAATCTACTAAAATAAAAACGTAAACGGTAACTAAATTAAAGAAAAGATTACAAATTAAATTGCGATGTAAATTAAATAATACGAAAAATTAAGAAAATTAATTAATGGAGAAATAGCAAAGCGTCAGGGTTCCCTCTTGTACCTATTACTTCTATTCCGTTATTAATTCATTTCATTACACAATTGAGGATTTCACGTCCCAAACCCACAATCGGAAGATAATCAATTCTATTCAAATTAAAGTGTTAAGGTAATTATTATCCTATTTTCTCTACGTTCAAGCTCACAAGGTTATCGTTACAACCTATCCAACGACGACAATATACCCTCGGGCAATACTGCAGCAGAGGATGAACTCGCAAAACAACCTTAATCTATCACAACCAATTTTACCAACATCACATAGAAAAAGCGTGACTGAATCTATATGACAATTAATAAAATATAGTTTTCAAATCAAAATACTCAATAAATTAACGAGAATTATACGATAATAATTATATTAAACGATTAAAGCATCCATAAATTAAATAACGAAATATAAATATAGGGTACAAGAGTTCGCCCTTAGCTTCGCTTGGAGATTAGTTCCGCATGCCGAATGACGAAATAGTCGAGATAGATCGGGTCATCATTTCTGGTTCCCGGATTGCTTTCGGCTTTTGCATGAAAATAATTTGCTGTGACTGTTCAACTTCCTCGGCATGCACAGCAAGCTTCTCACGTTCTGCACAGGGGCTGTTTCTTCTTTCTTTCTCGGCAGCTGTACGTCCTCTGGTCCTCTCGGCGCACCAGCTGGTTCCTGCTCCTCTTCACGTTGTGAGCCCAGCCTAGAAGATCTCCTCTGCAGTGTGCAGTGTGCCTCCTCTCTTCTCAGCAACAGACCACTCGGCAGTTCAGCTTCTCCCTCAAGCTCGGCAGTGGCAGCTTCTTGGCACTTCTCTCTCTTCTCTTCTGGTTCACGGTGCTACCAAATCTCCTTCTTTCAAGCCCTTGGTTCCTCTCGGCAACTCTAGGTAGCTTAGGGTTCTTCTCAGCAGTGCGCCCCCTCCAATCCTTCTCGGCAGGCTGGACTGAAGAGCTGCTTCTCTTCTTCTGCCCCTCTAGCTCGGCAGTGACTAGGGTTTATCTAGTCTTGGCAGTGGCTTCCTTTCCTAGCTCAGCAGCCCTCCTTCTTCGAAAATTATATTATGTGCCGGGTGTATATACCTTCTCTCTCACAGCAGGCGGGTCCCACAGCTGTGTGGGGCCCGCCTACTGTGAGAGAGAAGACATATACACCCGGCACATGATATACCACCTCCTCCTTCTTTGGACTGCCTTGGTCTTCTTTCTCTCTCGGCAGAATCGGTCTCGGCAGCAGCCCTAGGCTGCTTCACTCGTAGAGAGCGCCCCCCTCCTCTCTCCTGTTCACGTGGCTTAGGGTATATTTATTTTTTTTTGTATGCGCTCCCATGCACCGTTTCTTCTTTGTATGGACTCCACGAGCAGCTTGTGGTTGGCTTTTGTGTGAAGCTTTGTTATCTTCTTCTCTACCGTCTGCTGTTTTGCCCCTGGAGGGTTGCTTTCGTTTTGGTGCACTCTCCTCTTGGCAAATTGCACTTGTCTTCTTTCTTTGTTTTCTTGTATGCGCTGCTCTCCCACTAAAAATGCTCAACAACTCTTTTCTTTTTTTATTATCTTCTGCACAACATGGCTCCCCTTTGTGTTTACGCGCCTAGTTCTTTCTCTTGTTTTTCTTCGGCAGATTCTTCAAGCTTATGCGCAGCATGGGCTTTCTTTATTTTTTTATTCTTTTTAAAATCTTCTATTGTTATCTTTGTCTTCTTGCCCATATGTTTTTGTTGATTTGGCAGCAACCCTTCAATTGTAACATGGTTTCTCACCAACTATTCACGTGGTAAGCCTTTGTCTTTGTTTTTGTTGATTTGGCAGCAACCCTTTACTTCTTTCATGCCCATAATTTGCCGCCCTTTGTCTCCTTCTTTTTAATTATTTTCCTACAAATAATAATGAGTAACAAAAGTTACTAAACTAACATAAATAATAAATATTTTCTAAATTCATAAAATAACAAAAATCATATAATAAATTATAAAATATATTACTAAATGCTTAACAATAAACCCGAATAAGTGCTCTTTCAAAGTGTATTTTCATGCACTTATCACACAACCAGAGCTTCTAAAAGGGGCAAAGGAAAAATCATTACGGTCTTCTAGGAAGTCAAAAGACATATCCCAAGATGTCTGCCTAAACTGTGGCAAACGGGGTCACTGGAAGCGTGACTGCCGTATGGACAAGGCATATGTGAAGGAAAAGAAGACGGGCAAGGCTCCGACTTCAAGTATGTTTTTCATAAACATGTTCGCTATTAGTTTCAAATTGGATTTTTGATATTAGATGTGGTACATAAGATATGTACTGATGTGCAGAATCTGCTGATTAGCCGGATACTGGCTTCAGTTGAGATTAATCTGCGAATCGGAAACGGGACGAGAGTCGCTGTTTTAACCGTAGAACCTAAGTTTAGGAACAACCCTTAGGGTGTGTACTTAATTAGGAAACTGTTATAATGTACATAGTTTGACTAGAAAAATTATCTCTATATCAGAGTATAACTCGTTGCGGGTATACCTGTATATTCTAGAACACTAAAGTGTTTCATTTTATAAAGATGATATTGAGATAAGCACATTAGATGTGAATAACAGTATTTATATTTTGAATATAAATAAATCTCAAACATAGAACATGACAAACAAATAGCTCAAACTGATTTGATCAGATGAGACTTATTTGTGGCATTGTTGTCTGGGACACATAAACAAGACTCGCATATCCACACTTTTGAAGAGTGGGTACTAGGAAAGATTTGATTCTATTCAAATAATGTCTACGAATTTAGTTTATTGGGCAAAGTGCCTAAAACACCTTTTACTTGATAAAAGTACAAGTGCCATCGATCTGTTAGCCCTCGTTCATAGTGACGTAAGTGGACCCATGTCTAGCTAGGCTAGAGGTGAATATAAACGGTTCGTAACCTTTACGGATGTGGCATCGCGTTATGGTTATGTGTTTCTTTTGAAACATGAATCAAAAACTTTTGATAATTCAAAGAGTTTCGACATGAATTAGACAGACAGATCGGCTAAAGTATTAAACCGTCACGGTTAGACCATGGTGGAAAATATTTAAGTAATAAGTTTCTCGAATATTTGAAAGAATATAGTATTCTTTCAAAGTGGACTCCTCCTGGAACACCTCAAGTAGACTGTGTGTCCGAACGGAGAAACCGAAGCTTGTTGGACATAGTAAGGTTAATCATGAGTCGCTCTGAGCTACCATTTTCCTTCTAGGGATACGCATTAAACAGTGCAATACTATTCTGAATAAGGTTCCATGAAAATCTGTTTGACAGACTTCATATTAGATATGAACATGAAAGAAACTAGATTTTCTCATTCCTGAAGATTTGGGAATGCTAGGCATATGTTTGGATGATACCAAACTAGAACCCAAATCGGATAACTGCCTAATTTGTGGGTTATCCTAGGGAAACCAAAGTATAGTACTTATACAACTCACTAGAGAACAATGTAATTGTTGCTCGCCATGCGATTTTCCTAAAAGGAATACCTATATGCAGTGGTAAGTGAGAGGAAAGTAAAACTCGATGAAAATCAGAGTAATACTGTTCCAGGCACCGATTCCTTAACGGAACAGAAACAGTTCATCAGGGATGAAACTGTACCACAATCTTCAAATACACAAGAACCGTGTAAGTCAGAGAGAGTCAGAAAACAACCTGGGAGGTATGGGTTTCTGATATCACCTCATGAAGATGTCAATCTTATTGAGGAACACGAACTGACTATGTATGAGGAAGTGATTCAAGGTATCGACTCCCTATTATGGCAAAGTGTCATGATATCTGAAATGGATTCCATGTATACCAACCAAGTTTGGACACTAGTTGATGTACCGGAAAGCATTGTGCCTATTGGTACTATATAAGTCTTCAAGGAAGACATACATGGATGGCAACATACAACGTACTAAGCTAGGCTTGTAGCGAAAAGGTACCGTTATCAACATTGTGTCGATTACGACGAAACCTTTTACTCGTTGCCATAGTTAAATCCATTTGGATAATGCTTGCTAATGCTGCATGTTTCATTTTTGAAATATGGCAGCAGAACGTCAAAATCTATTTCCTTAAATGGAAACCTTTTGGAGGATGTTTATAACATCCTGACGGTTTTGTCGTACCAAAACAAGCAAACAAGGTTTGCATGTTAATTCGATCCATTTATGGATTGAAGCAAACATTGCGTTCTTGGAATTATCGTTTTGATGTAATCATAATGATGTATGATTTAATTCAAAACGAAAAATGATTCTTATGTATATAAGGAGGTTAGTGGGAGCGCACTGACATTGATTGTCCTAAATAATGATGACATGTCATTTCTTGGAAATGATATTCCCATATTACAATCGGTGAAAGCTTGGCTTTCCTGAAAATTCTCCATAAACTACTTGGGAGAGACAACTTTTATTCTATGAATAAGGATCTACTGGGATAGATCTAAAAGTTGTTGGCACTCTTCGAGAACTCGTACATTGAAATAAATGTACGTGACCTGGTGTCTTATATGCTTTGACCATATGGAGTCACAATCAGGCCAATCCAAGTGATAGTCACTGGATTGATGTTAAGAACATCCTTACGTATCTTAGATGAACTAAGGATGCTTTCTTAAGCTATGGAGTAGGAAAACTTGAAGTGACTGGATTCACTGCTGCAAGTATCCTAACCAATAAAAATGATTATAGGTCGTTATAAAGGTACTATATAGTTTGAATAACGGAACAGTGAGCTGGAAATCTTCCAAGCAAGATACTGTTACCGAATAAACAACAAAAGCGGAATAATGATGCAGCTGAGGCAGCAATAGAAGCACTTTGGATCTTTATAATCCTAATTGGATTAGGAATAGTTCTGTTAGCAGCTGAGCTAGGCTACAACACAGGCTAAAGAATTAATGGTCTCATCAACGATCCAAGTATATACTTCAACTATTCTCTATAATCATTTGGATCATACATCGTGGCGATGTGATGATCAAATAAATCGCATCAGAAAATAACTTTGCAAATCCGCTGACAAAAGTTTTTTCTCAGCATAAGTTTGAGCGACCGTACTCTGGGATCTATGATGACCTTTAAGTCTAGAGGTTTTTTCTTTGCAATTCTGGGCTTTATTCCCGAACCACGCTGGGTGTAAGATGCTTCGATCTCTGAGATTCATTCCCGAACTGTGCTGAGTTGATGGCGAGGTGTTTCGACCCATGGGATTTATTCCCGAACCATGCTGGGTGTGAGATGCTTCGATCTCTGGGCTTTATTCTCGAACTGTGCTGAGTTGATGGCGAGGTGCTTCGACCCCTGGGCTTTATTCCCGAACCATGCTGGGTGTGAGATGCTTCGATCTCTAGGCTTTATTCTCGAACTGTGTTGAGTTGATGGCGAGGTGCTTCAACCCCTAGGCTTTATTCCCGAACCATGCTGGGTGTGAGATGTTTCGATCTCTGGGCTTTATTCCTGAACTGTGTTGCGTTGATGGTGAAGTGCTTCGACCCCTGGGTTTTATTCTCGAACTGTGCTGAGTTGATGGCGAGGTGCTTTAACCCATAGGCTTCATTCCTGAACCATGCTGGGTGTGAGATGCTTCGATCTCTGGGCTTTATTCCCAAACTGTGCTGAGTTGATGGCGAGGTGCTTCGACCCCTGGGCTTCATTCCCGAACCATGCTGGATGTGAGATGCTTCGATCTCTAGGATTCATTCCCAAACTGTACTGAGTGTGAGGTGCTCCGATCTTTGGGATTCATTCCCGAACTGTGTGGGTGATAGCGTCTTGGTGCTCATGTGTGACTCTTCCATCCATTGGGGGGTTTTCTATGATAATGAGGTACTTCGACCTCTGGGATTCATTCCCAAACTGTTGATAATGTGGCATCACCCCTTAGGATTCATTCATGAGGTTCCTCTATTACTCTCCGTTCTCAGAGTTGCTCGTCCTCATTCCCGAGGTTCTTCTCATTTCTTAGAGCTGTTCGGCCTCACCGTTTTTTCTTTAAAGCCTGTAAAATAAAAATTATGTGTATGCATATATGCATGGATGCATTCCCTATTCCGATGGGTTTTCTTTGTCCTATTGGTTTGATGCATCTTTGGTTGGGCATTCCTTGCGCTAGAGGGTTTTCTTCACTCTTTTAGGAATCCTTTTGGCCTTTGGTGCCCTTTGCCTATGAAAAGCTTTAGGCGCCCCCTTGGCCTGCTTACAGTTTCCTCATGTCAATTCTCCTCCGGTGATTGTTCAATTCTCTTTGGTCTCATGGCACAAGATCATGTTGTGTCCCTTATTCGTGGGGTAGTAGACTGGTCACCCCAGACCTGGCTCAGCTTTCTTCTCTTCGCTACCCGCACCGGGTCAAAGTAGATTACGTATTCTTGAAAGCGGCCTCATCCTTTTGGGATACTGAAAATCATGTCTTCCGATTCCCAGATTTCTAAATGTGCATTCTCTCTGAAATTGGACTCCATTGTCCGTCACTATGTGATGTGCATTCTGTATCGACATACTATATTACGGGCTATTAAATAGTCCCAATAGTTACACATATTATTGTCCTCAAAGAATGCCCAGTAATGAAACCAGATAACCTTCAAAACACTCAATGCAACTCAAATCCAAGTCTTTGAATAAATCATCTAAGCCAGACTCACAGTGTGTGTGTGCAAATTTTCATTTACAACTTGATTCCTAGGTAAGCCAACTCAATGATTTCTTTTCAAAAATTGGGATTGATGGGTCAAACCAACCTAGATATCTCAATTATGCTCTACAATTGCTTTTTCTGTGCTCGATATGGTATGATTTTTTTTCTTTTTTTTTTCAACACACCTACCCTTTAAGGTAGCATTTCTCCTTATGGTGGCCCTAACACTCGTTCATGGGTAGCTTCACGCTTATCGGTTATAGGTGGTTTAAATTTTTTTCTTTAGAGACTTTTCTTTTATTTTCAACCATACCACACATCATAACATAAGCAAATTAGGATAGACATCGAAGCAAACGGTCATTCATCGACCTGCAATTTCTTCAACTAGTCACTTTGCTAACTACTCAGGTTTTCACTGCTAAAAACCTATAATTAAGTACTTACGAGTCTAACATAGATCAACTACTCAAAGTATCAGATAAAAGTACATCAAGAACTTATCGTTTCTAAGATTTCACCCTAAAGCAAATAATTTCATCATTGGACGTATGCTTAACTATTAAGGACTAAAAACAGACAATGTTTTTTTGGCTGAAGGCCCCCCAATGGTCTTTCTATTCTGGCCGTAAAATTTTCTGTTTCTCGGCTTCCTCTTTCTCGATATCTATGACAATTTCTCTTAACTGTCGAAAGTCACTAATCATGGAGGTCATCCTTCTCAGCTTGTTATAAATAGAGGGCTCGGTTCCCTTAATGATCATCTTAATATTGTCATTCTTTGAGGGTCGTGTCTGCATCTTCAAGAGTCGGCTTCTCAAGCGATCCATATAATATTTGAAGGTCTCTTGCGGCTTCTGTTCGGTGTTTTCTAGGTCATGGAGCGACAAGTCTATCTCCATGTCCGTGACATATTGGTTCAGAAAGGCCTCCGCTAATGCCCTCCAGTCATCCCTTACATTTTTCTCCAGGCCATGATACCATACTACGGGCGCCCCTTCCAGTGACATCCCGGACATCTTCTGGCACTTTGACAAACCCACTGAACTCATCACTGAAACATATTTTCGGAGATGGACCCTAGATCTTCGTTTTCGTTAAACTTGGCCATGTCAGACATCTTAAACTGGGGAGCCAGCTGTTCTTCGAAAGTCTTCGCATCATAGTCTAATAGATCTTCATGTTTCCCTTCATCTTGCGGGTAACTGATTCTACTTGTTCTCTGAGTTCTGTAACTCTACCTGAGGCCCAGTTATCCTTCCCGCGGCATACTCAGCCATGTCATCATCAAAAATAGGGATTTCTTCACTCACTATATTCGAGGGTTCCTCACGCCTTCCATTCTCATTGTTTTCTATCCCACTGTGCGGGGTGGGTACTGTCAGATGGCCATAGCGTTGGTCAAAGCTTGTAGTTGCTCGGTAATTTTGGTGATTTTGGTCTCCAATCGATCCATACGGGAACCCTCGCTTCCTGACGCATTCATGTTGTCTAACCTCTTATTGATGAGTATTCATTCTTCTCTAACCCAATGGATATCTATGATGGCCTTTAAGTCTAGAGGTTAGCATGATGAGTGTATGCATGCGATGCATGAGATGCATGTGGTTATCAAAATAACATATATCCTTCCAACCTTATTCCTCCCACACTCGTGGTAAGTCCATTTTTGCCCTAGGTATGGCTTATTTTATGCACCAATGTGGGGTACACAAAATCGTTCTCTCCTACGCTACATGGGTGAACCTTGGCTACCTCGGTCCCTTTTCATCGGTAAAAGACAAAGACCGCCCATTTATAAGATTGACTAAGCCTATTATGGGGATCGTGCCATTGTCTTGAAATGACGAATTGGGCCCTCGATAATCACGGTTGTGGCGGAGACGGACTTGGAGATATCCAAAAGTATACAAATATTACATAACAAGACGTATCGTTTCTGGATGAAAGCCAGTGCGAATATCGAACTCATGCGTCTGGCATATTCGGGCCCATCAAGATTTTCATACGAGTTGGCCCGTTATCATTTTAAAGCGTTCAATCAGATTATCGCGAGGTGTAAACTTGTCCCAGTTGAAAAGGCCCAACAAGTTTACACTTTTGCGATAAGGTGGCTAAATAACTTCAAATGATAGGGGCCCCAAGCACAAGGTGGCCCATCATCATTTTGAAAACTTTTTGCCCAATCATCATAAGATACAAACTCCTCCCAGTTTAAGTGGCTCAACAAGTTAGTATCTTATAACGAGAAGTCCAAATGGATCCAAATGATAATGGTTCCAAACACAAGCATAGGGGTAGCTTCTATAGGACATGTAACTATGGTTCATATGTGGGCTTACAAGGGTACGGACAAGGCTCTCGTCGGCGAATGGTTACCCACAACTAGGTCTCCCCACTCAAGGGTTCGAGCGAACAAGTAAGCGTGCCTTTTTTATACCCTAGGGTACGTGCCAACGAGTGATGGTTATCATCACATAACGATCCACCGCCTTGAGTGAAAGCGACTTTACGATACATGACGCCATCAGGGTAAGAAGGGTATGCAAAATATATAAGACTTGGGTAACCAAAGCCAAAACCACGGACACTACAAGGCATTATTTCGGGGTCGATTCTCTATCCCCAGTGGAGTCGCCATTTATAAGAGCGAAGTGGGGTTTACCACTATGCCTATGATATTCGGCGACCACGACACTATTGGGCTTGCAGCCCGTAGAGAGTACGGAGTAGCACACAGGAGACTAAATCGGAAAATAAAGGAGTCTCCACCCAGTGTGAACTTGGAAAAGATTTAAGGCCGCACTCGCCCCCTCATAAGGGAAGACCTCAAACCGTCGGGTTCAGAATGGTCCCTTACTATGTTAGGGATATTCTCTATACCCAACTTGTGGATGGCTATATGTACATGTATTTGTAATATTTTCATTCATTAATAAAATAACAATCTTATTATACGTGTCTTACATAACGTATATGAATCATCAACACTGTAATAAAGCCCTTGGAGTAATAAGACGATGGCTTCCACGCCTTGTGAGAATCATTACTCTTAAATGTTCGTAGTCATAGTTTTGTGAATAATCTGGGCGTTCACAAAACGGAGAGACTAACATGATGATATGATCCGCCCTTTAGTGGGGTAGCCGATCTCATAGGCTAATAGCAGAGATCCGTCTGCTTGGTGTATCACATGGATGCATGAGTTGCTTGTGTCCATCGAACTGACCGCCGAAAGTTTTCATATGGAGTGTTTATCCAATTTATCTGTGAGAACTTTCATGTATCGATTTTATGACTAGTCCTTAGACTTGAGGTCTTTACTATCTTATGTGTGGATCAAATAATTTTGACATTCTCCCCCCGTTCAAAAGATCCGGTCATAGGGTATGATTGGGTCATATGTTGAAACACATGAAGTTTGTACAGATACAACAGAGTATCACCAGTCTCTCGGATAATATTTTCTTATAAGAGTAGTATTCCAGTTTGCGGGTTGATATGTGTGATCAGTTCTTAGACTGTGGCCACAGCGGAAGAATCATGTGAGATTCTTGGGTTAGCACGATTCATGACACTATCGACATCATACCTTTGACCATATGGGTAGACACTTTCCGTACCCTAGGTCAATAGGTGGGGATACAGTGAGGCGAAGGACTGTATCATATGTAAATCGCATACAGAATGGGTATATATATTATATATATATATATATATTTCCTTCTCATTTGGGGGCCTTGGCATGTTGCTAGATGCCAACCTTGGTCATTGAAATCAAACGACCATCTGATCAGAGGTTTTTTTTTGTTCGATTAAATTATCACAATTCATTTCATGTCCAACTTGAGGGGAACCCAAAAGGTCACACACAACAAAGTCAAAATCAATGGTTAACAGTGCACAGTACAAATATAATAGCATATATAATTGCTGTAGGAATTGTTCATAAATGGTTCAATGTGTTTAATTATTGAACAGGTCATTTATGAGGTTCCATGGTGGCTTAGGGATTGGTGAATGACGATGGGGGCACTTTTGGAATTGGAATTTTTAAAAAAATTACTATTCATGTGAATAGTAAAAAAAATTTGTTATTTGTTTTGAATTCCAATTCGGCCCAAACTCTTATTAGGGTTTTATAATCTCATTAAACCACTAATTTAAGATCCAATGGCTAAGATTAAATTAGCTTTTATCCCACATCAGATTCTTAATTAATTTTGTTATCTTTGGAGCACTATATAAACCCAAAGAATTCTTCACAATTTTTACACCAAACCTTTCATATCTTGGGTTTATATAAGTGAGCAACTCTAAAGTTTAAGAGTAATCCACTGATTTTGAGGATCCTTAAGTCTAATTGACTAGAGGAACCTCGAGTTAATAGTTTTGAGGTATTTGTCTAGGCTAGCACCAAGGTCAAAATACCTGTGCACTCAAGGCGTAGTCTTGCTGTTGAGTTTTGGCTTTGGTGTGTGAATCTTTGGAGGCCACACACTTGGGTGGCTCTTTGGAACGTGGAAAAGCTTGCTGAGTTTGAGAAAATCTTGTAGATTGGAGGGAGGACTGGAGGAGTCTTCGGTTCAAGTAATTCTTTTTCTTTCTTTATTTTAATTAGAGTTCTTATGATAGTTAGCATGTTTAGGTTTATGTTCTTTGCATGTTTTATGAGTTTTATGCTAAGAATATATAGTAACATGCCTAGGCTTGTAGAATAATAAAAACAAATGGGTCTTGGGCAAATTGAAAGCGGCATAATAATTTTTATTTTCCGCTGCGCACTCGCCGTTTTTGTTTTGATTAGTTCTCATTCGTTTGAACTCGAAATTGGGTGTTTAAAAGCTCGTTGGAAAGCTAACACCTTGAAATTAATTTTAGGCACAAGCATGATTTGGTTAAGATTTGAATTATGAAAGTGCATTTAAAGTTCACGCGTCTGCAGAAAAATGTGAATAGTAAATTTATTTGAATAAAATAAAATGCAATATCATAATTAAATATTAATCAAAGTTATTTAATGCCTAAAATAATTCCAACATATTAAAACTCATATGCTTGATGATTCTATGTATGATTATAATTGGCATGATTATTTTAGGGTGCAAGCATCTAGAGACTTTCTAAGAAATAGATAGTGTATTGCTTATCCCTTAGCTAATTAATTATTCCGTGATAAACTTAGAGATTTATTACCTTTAAGGCTAATAAATATAAATCACTTGTTTATAATAAAAGATATTATAAAAGATACAAGCGGGTTGGGACCAAGGGGTTAATAAAACTTTCCAAACTAAAGTTAATTTAACCAAAGGTATTACTAGAGTTAGATAATGATTTGGTGTATTCCTTCACTCATTACCTTTTTATAGCCAAAAGAAAAAGCTGTGAAGACATCTAGATAATCATTTACTCAAAGCTTACCTTAAACCATATTTAAAGTGTTGGACTAATTTGGAGGATCTATTGTTTATTCCTGTCACCAAGACAATAAGAGCCTAAGAGGTAATGGTATTTAAGAGAGTTCGCTCCACCCTCCCTCTGGGGAATTTTCAATGGAGGAATCCATTTGACAGTTATTCACTTAAACTTGCTAAAATCCTCAAAACTAATTTAAGTCTAAAATTTGCCTCCCATTGTAATTATAGACCCAAATGGCTTAAACCGTATTGGCAGGACTAGGCTTTACCAGACTGACCAATACCAATTTGTCCCTAAATCGTACTATTGAAAATAGGTTTGACTTTTCTGAGTCATAAGACGCAGCGACCCTTAGGCGTGGTCTAATAACTTAGTGGCAAAGATTGGGTGTCCACATGGACTAGCATAAGCTATGGCATGTTTGATTGCCCAACCAAATGATCAAGGAATTGTGATTTATATCATAAATTGGTTGGGAACCTACCTAATTATCGTATTTTATAACGACCGGTCCTAGTCGGAGTTATGAAATAATGATAATGGGATCCTTGCCCACAAGAAATCCAATATATTCCTAATTTTAACATTTTCTCTTAACAAGTGGGTTAAAATATTTCACAAACATTCAAATGGCACAACAGAGTATCACTTCGTTCCATCCTTGATGAGCATAAGCTCAAAGGGGACAACTACAATGACTGGTTTAGAAACCTTAAAATTGTCTTACGACAAGAAAATATTTTCTATGTTCTTGAAAGACCATTTCCCCCTGAACCCGCAAAAGATGCTGACCAAGATACATTTGATGCTTGGAAGAAACATGTCGATGATGATGAGCAAGCAGTTTGCATAATACTTGGCTCTATGTCGGATGAACTTCAGAAAGCTCACGAAGATATGGATGCTCAAACCATCATCTTTCACTTGAAGGAGTTGTATGCAACTTTCGTTCATACCGTGAGATTCCAAGTGTCATGTACCTTATTCCAAACAAGATATAAGGAATGATGTTAGTGGACATGTGCTTAAGATGATTGGCCACATTGAAAAATTGGCCAACCTCGGGTTCATCATGGATCATGAGATAGGTCACGATCTAATTCTTCAATCCTTACCAAAAGAATTCTCTAACTTTATTATGCAGTTTCATATGTCTGATAAAGAAGCTACTTTAGCAGAATTGCATAATCTGATAAAGCAAGCAGAGAATGACTTGAAACCGGAGCTTAAAACCTCCGTCATGCTTACTGGTACGGACTTGAAGCCATGAGGCCCAAAGAAAAATAAGGGCAAGACCAAGGCTTCATATCACCTAAAGCCCAATGGTAAGGTGGAGAAGAAAAAATGAAAAGGGAAATGTTTCTTTTGTGGAAAGAAGGGTCATTGGAAGAAAGACTGCAGATCCTTGAAAGCCAAGGAAGCTAGGGAAGCCCAAGAGGCCAAGAAGCCCAATGCTTCAGGTATGTTCTATATGATTGAACTATATTCTCAAAACTCTGAACCTTCTACTTGGGTGCTTGACACCGGTTGTGGGACTCACTTGTGTAATAATGTGCAGGGCCTGAGAAACAGTAGGAGACTCCGTCATGGGGAGGTTGACTTACGCATGTGTAATGGAGCAAAACTGGCTGCATTGTGCGTGGGGACTTATTCATTAGTTTTGCCGAATGGTTTAGTTTTAGACTTAGAAGATTGTGTTTATGTACCTTCTTTAGTAAAGAATATCATTTCAATTTATTCTTTATGTAATAAAGGCTTTTCATGCCTAATAAGTTGTAATGAATGCTCTATTTATTTCAATGAAATAAAATATGGAGATGGTTTTTTGAATAATGGTATCTATGTCTTACAAACTAACAAAGAATGTTCAACCTCTAATATATACAACATTAACTCGAATAATCTCAATGAATCACTTCTATGGCACAGTCGTTTAGGTCATATCAATGAAACAAGATTAACTAAGCTACATAAGGATGGGTATTTCAAACCCTTCAAATATAAATCTTATGGAACTTGTGAGTCTTATTACTTGGTAAAATGACCAAATTACCCTTCAAAGGTAAATGACACGTGTAGCGGAGACATTAGAACTCAAACACTCTGATGTATGCGGACCAATGTCAATCACCGCTAGAGGTGGATTCTCTTACTTTATTACCTTTATCGATGATCATTCGCGATATGGGTATGTGTACCTTATGCGGTACAAATCTCAAGCCTTTGAGAAATTCAAAGACTTCAAGCTGAAGTAGAAAACCAGTTTAAAAAAGTATTAAGTCACTAAGGTCTGACCGAGGTGGTGAATACTTAAGCAACGAATTTCAAGATTACTTGAGAGAAAATGACATTATTTCCCAGTGGACTCCTCTGGGAACTCCACAGCATAATGGGCACTTTGAAATGAGAAATCAGACATTATTAGATATGGTCCGATCAATGATGCCAGACACGGATCTACCTCTTTCATTTTGGGGTCTTGCTTTAGAAACTGCAACACTACTACTAAATCAAGTTCCTTCCAATACTGTTAGTCAAACACCATATGAGTTATGGTCTGGGAAACGTCATAGTCTTAGTTATCTAAGAGTTTGGGGATGTGACACATATGTCAAGCTCACACAAACTAACAAATTGGATGATAGGGCAGTTAAATGTAAGTTTGTAGGATATGCCTTGAACTCAAGAGCATACGTGTTCTACGTCCCAAATGAACAAAGAACATTTGTCTCATGAAATGCTAAATTTCTAGAGAATGAATTCCTTCTCAAGAAATATAGTGGGAGTAGACTTGACCTCGATGAGGTACGAGATGAACAAACTAACATAGAACTAAACCCCAGGCCCCTCAAAAGGGCAGCGACGAAACAACCACAAGGTTATGAACTCAGAAGGTATGGTAGGGAAAGACATGAGCCTGAAAGATATAGTTTCCATATTGATGAGGAACATGATCAGGTCATTGATAATGACGATCCCACCAGTTATGATGAAACAATGCGTGACATTGATTCAGTCAAGTGGCTTGAGGCCATGAAATCCGAAATAGACTCTATGTATCAGAATCAAGTATAGGACTTGGTAGATGCACCTGAAGGGATAAAACACATAGGCTGCAAGTGGATTTACAAGCGTTAAACTGATGCATAAGGCAACATCCAAACCTATAAGGCTAGGTTGGTGGCGAAAGGTTATAGACAAATCCAAGGAATTGACTATGATGAAACATTCTCGCCTGTTGCAATGATAAAGTCCATTCAAATTTTACTGGCACTAGCTGCACACTTTGATTATGAGATTTGGTAGATGGATGTCAAAGCAGCTTTCCTTAATGGGAACCTCGTATAGGAAGTCTATATGACACAACTTGAGGGGTTTGCATCTAAAGATGATCATAATAAAGTACAAGATATGAGACATAAACCTAGTAAAAAAATGCATATTTTTATTGAGTGAACAATAAATTTCGTGAATATGACAATAAAAATGAAGCCTTTGTTATTTCTTTTGAAATGACTATTTTGCCTTTGATTTATGATTGATATAAATAACTATTAAGGTCATTTTTTAGACATCTTCTTCCACACCTCTCGATTTTTCAAAAAGCAAAACAACCTCTGATTTTTCTTCATCTTCTCTCCCACACATTCATGGTGTTGGCCATTTCCTTTGTAGTTTTTGACTTGGATCAAAACAAGTAAGCTTCCTACTCTTTCCCTCTCATAATTTCGAATTCGTCCATGTATTTTCATACTTCCATTTTCGAATTTGATGAACCTTAAAATATCAATTTGTGCATTTGAGCTTTAAAGAGTTGTTAGAACATGAATTGAAGCATTTTTGTTTAAATGTCCAATTTTCCCCAAATTATGGGAGGCTTGGCCGAAACTGTTTGGGTTTAGGTAGATAGTTTTTATTGTTTTGATAATGATTTTCTTTTGGTACATGTATTTGATGATGATTTAACATGAGTTCGATTTGATTTGTAATGAAAACTCTAAGATGTTAGGCTAAGGCCCTTGGCCGAATTTTATCACATTTATTAAGGGGTGATACCTTGTGTTTTTATTGGATTATACTTAGAATAAAGTTTTGGCAAGAGTTGTGTTGTACTGTGTTGAAACTTTAAAAGTTGAAAGTTAGAGTCCTTTTGGCCGAATTCATGTATTTTTTGGTGATGAGTTATTTTGATGGCGATGGATGATTATGGTTTATGCTAGAAAGAATCTCATGACTTGGGTATAGCTTGATTTGAGTTAGGAAACTTTAAGGGAACATATATGTTTTGGCCGAATAGATTTTGGTGTGGGTTAAGTACTGTTTTGTTATTTTGGATGATATTATGTAATGGTTTATGTATTGAATGATGTTATAACACGAGTTTGTAGTGATTCAAGTTAGAAACGTTTTAAGTTGTAAAATTTATAGCTTGACTAATAGTTTATATTAAGTGTAAGTTTGATGTTGGCTTGTTTTGTATATGAGACATGATGATAAACATGAAAAAAATGTGTCCTGAAATGAAATAATCATGTGTTTGAGAATCTTAATCTTGGCCAAATGGGAGCATTGGTTGTGTAAATGATGTATGTATGTTTATGGCTGTAAATGATATTATGTAACACCTCGATAATTCTGACGAACACTATGTTTAGGATGGAATGATCCACGATATAAATCATGTTAAAGTGTGTATGTACTCGTGGATCACCTTTCGAACATTTGATAAATCAATTGCAGTTCCGATATGAAATGTATTTTATATTCTACTCTGTGCCATCCTTAGTATTTGGGCCATAATTGTTTTCATGCGATCTCCAATTTTTATGTATTTTATATATTCGGAAAGCTAAGACAGAGACCTACAACTTTTGTGTTGAACAATTTTATAAATTCGGAACCAAACAAGGTCAGAAATACAATTCAGAAATTCATATGAATAGTACTCGATGACAAATCTAAAGAATTCTCAAAATTCCTGATTTTTTTTACTATTAAATCATTAAACAAATCAGCCCTTAGTATAAATAAGAGACACTATTCATTCATCCCTAAAATTTGAAGAGAATGAGAAAACGTGAGGGGGGAGAAGGAAGAGAGAATGAGGGAACCATGTTCTCAGCAGTAGGAGCGAAGCGGGGTTTACCGCTATGCCTATGATGTTCGGCGACCACGACACTGTTGGACTCGCAGCCTGTAGAGAGTACGGAGTAGCCCGCAAGGGACTAAACCGAAAAATAAAGGAGGCACCACCCAATGTGAACTGTGAAAAGATTTAAGGCCGCATTCACCCCTCGCAAGGGAAGACCTCAAACCGTTGGGTTCGGAATGGTCCCTATTTATGCCAGTATAATGGACGGGTTCACACAATGGTATAACCAAGTCTTAATGCAATTCATACATAAAAGCGAATAAAAAATGTAATAACATACCCGAGAAAATCACAATAACACGATTCCAAAAGCATATTAAATTAAGAAGTACGAGATGCAATAACGAAAATCAATCAAAAGCGGGAAAAGCCTCAATAAATAAATAGCAAACAAAAGGGGGGTTAATCACGCATGTATGTATATTTCCCGAGTGGCACGTGGAGTTGTATCCCAAGTACAAACCGCACTACCGTCTATTCGGATTCGGCTACGGAATTTACGTCTGGGTTTCCATCCGATATACCGCAATGGATAATAACACACATAAACATTAATGCAATGTAAAATAAGAAAAATAGACATGAAATAATATAATATGCATATGCGGATGATCACCAACATGAACAAATAAAATAAAAGTAAAATAATGAAATAACAATAATAGACAAAAATATGAATAACAACTATATGTGAAATAATAAAATAACGATGAAAATGAATAAATAAAAAAAAGATAAATAACACTAAATAAATAATAAATAAATAAATAATAAAATGGCGAAGAAGAAAAATAATGTGACCAGAAATTTGGCCGTCTTTGATGTAAGACTTCACATACCCGGCTGAACGTATTTCACGTCCAGCCAGACATGCAGCATCCAGAACTATGAAAATAAATGTAGTAAGGGTGTCCTCAGGTCTTACCTTTTAAGTTGCTTTCTCAGAGGTGCGTTAGGCTGTCGCCGGAAGGATTGAAGCTTGGTTTCAAGGTTTCTATTTTCTGGTTCGCTGTTTCTACTTGTTTTGCTATTTTTTGGTTGCTGTTTTGCTATTTTTGGGTGCTATTTTGCTGTTTTCTGGTTGTTGTTTTTGGTGATTTTGGGTTGCTATTTTGGTTGTTTTTTGCTGTTGTTTTAGCTGTTTTTGGGCTGCTATTTTTTCTGTTTTTGGCTGCCATTTTGGTTGTTTTTATGCTGCTATTTTTTGCTGTTTTTGGCTATTGTTTTGTGAATTTTTGGGCTGATGTTTTTTTCTATTTTTGGCTGTTGTTTTTGGTGATTTTTTGCCAGCTGTTTTGGTATTTTGGCTGCTGTTTTTTTTTTTTTTTTTGTGTTTTGTTGTTTCACGTTTTTTGGGTGATTTGTTGGCTCTTTTCTCGGTGATGAGAAGAAGAAAGGAGGACCTAGGGTTTTTTTGTTCTTCACGCCCAAGCTTAGAAGAAGAATAAGAAGAGAAGCCTCCAAGGGTTTTTTGGTTGTGTGTCTAGCCGTCCAAAGCCTTTTTCAAATTTTGGTGATTGCTCCTTTTTATAATGATAATGGATCTGCAAATCATGGAAATAAATCATGAAAATTTGGGCGATATATTTTGGGAAAGAATCTCATAAATTTGGTGATGGGGATGATTTCAAATCTTGTTAATTGAAAAGGATGAGATTTCACATCTTGTTAAATTGGAAAGTGTTGATGAGGGAATTTGCACATGTGAATTGCATGGGATTTCAAATCTTGTTAAATTGGAAGGTGTTGATGAGGGAATTTGAGCATGTGGAATGCATGAGATTTTATCTATTTGGGAAGATTTGGGCGTGCATCGGAGGTTTTCATGGGCCTATGGCGTGTGCATGGTGGGTTGAATGGGTTCATGGGCCGATTGTGTGGGTGGCAGGGTAATGGGCCAGTTGCAGGTGTTTGGGCTTGTCCGAGGCTAAGGTTTGAAACAGCGGCTGAGCGAATCTGAGGCTGGCTAGTGAGTCCGAATCCAATGAGGTGCTAATTTTAGCGATTTTCCTTCCTTCCGACATTCATTTTTTCACAACTTCCGCAACTTTTCAGGTAGTGCCTCCATACGAGGCTCATCATTGGGCTTATGCAAAAATGCAGTGTCTACATCAGCCAAATTTAAAGAGGAAGAAAAATACAAATCAACTCACAACAAGCTAAGAAGAGGAATAACAAGCTTAGGAAACTTGATTGGTGAATGAAATCTTGACCCAAAACTTGGATTGTGGAGTTTTGATGATATGATGCTATGTTAGTGTTATTGGCATACTAGGGATTGCATCTAGGTGGCTAAAGACTAGGAAATTGATTGTATTAAGAAATGTCTAAATTTATGGAAATCCTAAATGTTGAGCTAAATTAAGATTGATGAGATTAGAGGTTTACCTGGATTATGGTATGTTGATATAGCATGTTTAAGTGTTGAAATTTAGAGAAGTGTTTGTGTGAAGGTTGTAGAGTAAGGGTGTTGGTATTGCATTTTCGAATTTTTGCAGTGGAGAGTTGGAGGTTGGCTTGTAATCAGGCTAGCATCACGAAGCGTATTGGTTAGAGCCGCGACGTCGAGTTTAGAGATGTATTATGTTTCAGACGACCACACTTGACGTCGCGACGCAGGTCATGAGGATGCTCTCTGCCTCAGATATGATTATGTGAGTGTCACAACGCTCAACACCAAGCATCGTGATGCGTAACAAGCAGATGCTCTCCGACTCATGTCTGACCATGTGGGAGTCGCAAAGCGTGACGTCTGGCGTCGCGAAGCGTAACGTCTGGCGTCGCGACGCGTGCTTCTTTCCAGGATCAGTTTTAACCCATTTTAATTTCATCATAGAATGTTAGAGGCCATCCTAAAGGTTTAGTATCAGCGTACATACATGCATTATGGCATGTCACAAACACAATACGTCATATAGTGATAATAGTTTCGAAACATATTCATGACTTATGTACTAATTAAGTTCATCAATTATAGATTATCGGCAAGAACCACAATCTTTCTTGACAAAGTGGAATAGTGTAAGCCAGATTCCAAATCTGTGATTGGACTTTTTCTTTTCAAGTTTATATTTTTTTAATTATTTTTGAAATGAGACTTACTTTTAAGCGCTTAGGGCATTAGCCAAGTTTATTTCATTTACATTATGAATGAAAATGTTTCTAAAAGTTTTGACTGTAAAAGAATGATTTTATTGATTTTGGAGGCATGAGGGAAAAAGTCACCTCAGATGTGACTTATGGTATTGATAGTTATTGGAATAAACGAATATAACATATGCACATGTTGATCAGGACTAGGGGACGACGATATGTAACGCTCTCATGCATCAGGTTTTCAACAGATTCTTAGAGATATGATTTTAAGAGAAGATAGTTTTATGAAAGAGTTTTCAAGAGAAATAGTTTTACGAGAATCTCAGAGTTTCATAAACATAAAGGATTTCCAGAAGAGTTTTCACAGAAAGAGATGTGTTTTCCAACAAGAAAGAGATTTTCAGAAAAGACCAGTTTTCTTCAGATGAATTTGATTTCAGAGAAATGAATGCTTCGTAAAAGCATTTCAATTTTCGTTTTTAACTGTCCACTCACTAGGTCGTTCAAATTATCTAACCCCCCCACTCGTAGTATTTCTGTTTTGCATGTATACCCGAAGGACGAGCTCGATAGGATGAATACTGATAGCAATCACTAGAGTGTTTGGGTCTATGATGTCAAGTCAGAGACAGTTTAGTCAGAGTCAAAGTAAAGTCATGCATCAAACATTGTGTATAACAGTGATTGTGTGTGTAATATGTTTAGTGTCTAGGACAGAATTATAGAATGTAATATATTTGAGTACACAATAATGAGTATAAAGTTTTATTCTATATTGTTGAGTTGGGCAATGGTCCATATGCATGAGTTTTTATTTTGAAATGGGATTAGTAGTGTTGATCATAGTCAAAAAGTCAGAGGCGCAGGGGATATTCCCTGCCGGTAGCATCTCCGAAAGGAGGATGTTACAATGTTGGTATCAGAGCATGGTCTAGGGAGTTAGTGACTGCAGTGGGTAGAGTGTTGGGGTCTTGTATACGTAGTATGCCCTGAGTACTCGTATGTGAGGCGCTACCTCTCCAGTATCTGATCCTCGAGTACGTCCTCAAGCCATATAGATAAGTTAGTAAGAATTCCCAAAGCTATTTGAATATTCTTCCTAATGAAAGCAACTATAATCCTTGTTCTAGTTGAGAATCCTTCTGAAGTCATCTTGATTTATTATCAAAAGTTCGAGATGAGTTTTGAAACTAGATAGTAAGGTTCTAAGAATATCCATCGAGGGGGATTAAAAAGAGAAAGCTATAAGAAAAGTAAGGAATGATGTACAAATGCTTAAAACAACTAGATGCATAAGAGGTGGAGATACAAAATTCGATAATAAAGAAAATGTCAGAGCTTATAGTAGTAAGGAGAATATAATAAGCCCGAGCAAGAATAAAAACTGTCAGGTAGACCCGTGTAAGATTCCTTCTCTCATCAGAAAATTCTTTTAAGTAGATCTAATAGCCTTTGAGTACCTCGTGTAGGTAGCAAGTTTCCCGAATAACGAAGGATAGTCAGAAAGATAAAAGAAATAAGAAATCTGATTTAGCTGTGGAAATTCCTAATAGACTTGAGATACCAAAAATGATGTAGAGATTCTACACACCCAAACCCAAGCTCGTAAGCAAATAAAGTGAATGTCGTAAGGAAAAATGATTTGTTATCTTAACTAAGGGATCCGATATAGATAAGGCTCTGATCTACCCAGATTCTCACCCTTCAGTAATACCTGTTGAGGAAATTGTCCTGACGGATGTCTATCTCATACCTATCTTAATATGAGTAATAGACTCTACCAGGATAAAGAATACCAGAACGAGAACGCTGACATCCGTTGAGATGTGAAATTCTTACCCTATCCTTAACTAGTATAGATAAAGATAACCGTAAGGAAGCCCGACGATGACATATCCTAAGACAGAGACATAAAACACTGAAAGATAGATCACTTAGAAAAAGGCCCAATGAAGTTTCTGAAGTTAGAAAAGAAAGAACCCGACATAGTTCAAGATGGGCAAGTTTGCAGTACCGGTAAAAATCCATAGACCAGACCAATACCAGTAGAAATCCACGTAAATTTAAAGAAAAAGACCCATGAGATTGGAGACACTTAGGAGTTAAAAAAAATACCAGTACGGGCAGTAAGATTAAATGTCATAGCTATAGCTTATAACAAGAGAAGAGATCTAGAAAGTAGCCAATGAGAATGAAGCACCACTAGCCTCGGCAGTAGCATGTTTTAGAGCCAAGAGACATAAGGATGCGGGAAGTAACAAGTAAGTTCAATACAAATAGTAACATGGATAACGTAGCTTGAAGATAGTAACGTAAATGAAGACCTCAAAATAGTTGATAAAAGCTGTGGAACTCTAGGGTATGGGAAGTCGATGCAGATCCAACAGAATGAATGATAATTCTTCTTTCTAGTAGCCCTTACTCTAGTATGAATATAGAAACCTAACCAGACCATCATTGAGCCTAAACAATTGACAGTAATATGCATTCTCAGATCTTTATGGAGTGTATGTATTCACCCCTCAACTTAGAGCCCAGTAAGGATTTGAACAAGTAAAGAATAGCATCTGATAGGATAGATAAACCACGAAACAACAAGATATCCAAACCAAGAAGTTTAACAGAACCTAGATAAGAATCATAAGCTAGTAATAATTTATATGAGATAGAATAATTTGAATTCATAGTAAATCTAGCCAAATCTAGAAGTGATAACCTATCTTATTGTAGAACTGATAGCCTCCAAGAAAGTAAAGGCTCAAAAGAGCAAGGAACTAGAGAGAGCAACACCTAAACCAAAGGTACAATAGAAATACCACAACTTGTCATAAAATATGGAGCTTCTAGGGAAGTAATTACTTAAGAAGTTCAAGAAACTGAGATAAGTAGGAAATTTAAGTAACAAAGCAAACTTCAAAAGGAAGAATAACAGAGGGAGTATGGTAGGATTTTTAGAGAGCATTAACCTTAAGGAAGTTCTCAGTAAAGGATAGTATGACCAACAGTCAGAAATAAATCAGGAGTAAAGTTGAATGAGGTGATTCAAATAGTTCCTAACAGTAGTACCTTAATGTGGGAGCTTAATATCAGATATGTAAATAAGGGAATCCTAGGATTATAAATGAGCAGCATGTGCAACTGCAAAAAGACTTCAGGACCAACCCCACCCTCCCAACCCTCATTAAACAACAACAGTAATGATGGACCTCGATGTTCATCCCGATGATGTTTCCAGAAACTAGTGAATCTATGGTGTAGTATAGTATCCTATAAGGAAATGAAGAAGACATTTAAAGATAATACCCCTCAGATAAGAAGACAGAGACATAGATCACAGAAGTTTCAAGTATAGAATAGAGCAGGAAAGAAGACGAAAAGAATTTTAAATAAAAGGTTTGGAGGTGGAACTGTCGAGATAAGACGACAATAGGAAAGAATACTAGATAAGCAATGACAGAAGTGAATAAGTATTAAGATAAACTTTCGATTTTTAGGTTTAGTAGAACTACAAAATGACTAGGAGTGCTTAATATCAAACCTTTTCACAAGAATCGTAAAGTGCATAACAACAAGCTTTCTCAGTGTTGGAGTAAGATTGGAATTCTATTAGATAGGGAACGAAAGGAAGGTAATGAGTATAACAACGAAAAAAAGCTAATGAGTATAACCTGTAAGTTCTCACGCAATGTACCTAGTTACGAACAAGGCAAAATACAACCTGAAATAAATTTATTGAGAGCATGATATAAAGGAACCAAGGAGATTAAGTATGGATATTAACCAAAAATCGAATCATCATCGTCGACGTCAACAGTAAGGATATAAAGTTTACTTTCAAGCCTTGATTACCTATTCCGTACTAGTATACACATAGTTGACATAACAACGATGTATTCCGTTAAGTTTTGGCCAACTAGAAGAAGACCGTTAGAGATATGTCAAGAATTAACATTTTGGATTTAAGAGATATCAGAAAACCGTGATGGTAAACTTAGAGCATATAAGAGCTTGATTATGAACTACGAGGTTCTAAGCCCAGAGATAGATAGATATACAATAACATAAAGGTTGGAACTGATGGTGGTTGAAACTTAGCGAAGAGAAATAGATAGTTAAATAGATAAATTAAGAGAAAGAATGCTAAGATCAAATTGAGCATGTGGAGCTAGTGAAATATCTAGTAAGATTATTCTTCTATATATGTACACCCATAATTGAGCAGGATATGAAAAATCCTAACCATAGAAAATACTAGCATATCTAGAGACTCGAAAGTATCAGGAATCAAAAAACAAGGCAAAATAAGTGAGAATGATATGTGTAGTAGAACACTATTTATGGACATTATTGTAAGTAACACATTTTAAGTAATACAATCTTCTGAAGGAGTTAGTACTGCAATAGTTTTTCCTGTAATCAAGGTTTATGACTAATACCGAAGTTTGCGCAGTAGATTCAAAGAGTAGTGGAGAAACCGCGACATTTGACCAAATGCATATAACGTTACCTGTTAGAGATAGCATTAAGGGTCTATATTATGAAAAGAAAGTGAAGAACCCGATGTATACTCAGAGTTAGGGAAAACGAAGGTCATTTGTTGTAGTATAAAATACCATAGTGATACGTTAAACGTGAAGGGTAACAGATGTTCCAAGTGATATTTAAGAATTGATGTGGTCATGGCAATATATATAAGAGGTTTCAAACAAAAGTTGAACTAAGATGTGTGGGACGGCAGGCCACGAATATACTATCAATTTTAGATTTGATAGCTCACGCAGATAATCGAGTTAGAGAATGTTGAGCATAACTAGAGGTCTAGAGATGAGGTTCTTTGATGCATGGAAATAGTTGTAGCATGAAGATAGTGTAGAGTACTCAGTAGGAGTTTCATGGAATGAGAACAAGGAATTATTCTCAATCAATAATTTAAGGGATTATTCACTAAAGCTCACGGACTTTGGTGCAGTATGTGCAAGCATGGAAAGAGTTGTTATACATAAAGCAAATGTTCAGGTAAGACGAAGAATATGTAGATTTGCTAGCCAAATAGTAAACGAACAGCTTGGCAGAGATCTTAGTTATTAAGTCAAATTGAACCCAGGTACTACGGAATAGCTTACAACAGAGTAAGGGTTCACACAAAAAAATTATAGTACATTCCCATTTATGACTTCTAAGTCATGGCATATAAGGTCTAGTATGGTGATCACATCGTCCTAGAGTATAATGACAACGCATGAGAGGCCATCGGAAAGTAATGGATATAGCTGATGAAGGAGAGTTGGTTATGAGAATACAGTCAGTTGAAATTTTATTGCCAATGGAACAACATAATCCCGGAGCTTCAACCTTAAATGGGATTCGAGGACGAATCTTATTTAGGGGGAGAAATATAACACTCCGGTAATTCTGATGACCACTATGTTTAGGGTGGCATGTTCCACGATATAAATCGTGTTCAAGTGTGTATGTACTCGTGGTTACCTTTCTAACATTTGATAAATCAATTGCAGTTTCGATATGAAATGTATTTTATATTCTAATATAGAGAATTCTCAAATTTTCTGATTTTTTTTACCATTAAATCATTAAACAAATCAACCCCTAGTATAAATAAGGACATTATTCATTCATCATTTAAATTTGAAAAGAAGGAAAAAACGTGAGGGAGAAGAAGGAAGAGATAACGAGGGAACCATGTTCTCAACCAAATTTAAAGATTAAGCAAATGCAAATCAACTCACAACAAACGAAGAAGAGGAATAGCAAGCTTATGAGACTTGATTGGTGAAGGAAATCAAGTGAGTTGAGGTAAGAAAACCTTGACCTAAAAATTAGATTGTGGAGTTTTGATGATATGATGCTATGTTAGTGTTATTAGCATACTAGAGATTGCATCTAGGTGGATAATGAACTAGGAAATTGATTACATTGAGAAAGGTCCAAATTTATGAAAATCCTAGATGTTGAGCTAAATTAAGATTTATGAGATTAGAGATTTACCTTGATGATGGTATGTTGATATAGCATGTTTGAGTGTTGAAATTTAAATAAGTGTTTGTGTGAAGGTTGTAGAGTGGGGGTGTTGGTATTTCATTTTCAAAATTGGCAGTAGAGAGTTGAAGGTTGGCCTGTAATAAGGCCTGTGTCGCGACGCGTATGGGCTAGAATCGCGACGCCGAGTTTGGAGATGCCCTATATTTCAGGTCTGGTCGTGTGGGCGTCGCGACGTTGGTCATTAGGATACTCTCTGCCTCAGGTCTGATTATATGAGTGTCGTAACGCTCAACACCCAGCGTCACGATACGTAACAAACAAATGCTCTTTGCCTAAGGTCTGACCAAATGGGAGTTACGACGCGCAACGTCAGGTATCGCGACTCGTACCCCTTTGCAGGATCAGTTTTAGCCCATTTCAATTTCATCATAGAGTGTTAGAGGGAATCCTAAGGGTTTAGTATCAGCATACATACACATATTATGGCATATCGCAAACACAATACGTCATATAGTGATAATAGTTCCAAAACATATTCACGACTTATTTACTAATTAAGTTCATCAATTATGGATTATCGGCAGGAACCGCAATCTTTCTTGACAAAGTGGAGTAGTGTCAGCCAAATTCCAAATCTGTGAGTGGACTTTTCCTTTTCAAGTTGATATTTATTTAATTGTTTTTGACAGAAGACTTACGTTTAAGCGCTTATGGCGTTAGCCAAGTTTATTTCAATTACATTATGAATGAAAATGTTTCAAAAATTTTTGACTGTAGAAGAATAATTTTATTGATTTTGGAGGCATGATGGAGAAACTCACCTCAGATGTGACTTATGGAATTGACGGTTTTTGGAACTGACGGATATAACATGTGCACATATAGATCAGGATTAGGGGACAGAGAAACATAACACCCCTAGAACCTAGTTTCAGGGCTAGGGGAACGGCGATACATAACTCCCATAAACCATACATTCAAGGACAAGATGATGGCATGCATTGGGGGACAGCTATACATAACGCCCCAATGTCATGGTTTTGCACAACTGGCTCTAGTTCAATGGCTTAGGGGACGGCGATATGTAATGTCCCAAGACATTAGTTTAGGCGTATGGAGGGACAACGATACGTTACGTTCCCATGCATAAGGTTTTCTACAGATTGTCAGAGATATGATTTTCAGAAAAGATAGTGTTATGAAAGAGTTTTCAAGAGAAACAGTTTTATGAGAATCTCATAGTGTTACAGACAAAGGATTTCCAAAAGAGTTTTCACAGAAAGAGATGTGTTTTCGGACAAGAAAGAGATTTTCAGAAAAGATCAATTTTCTTTAGATTAATTTGATTTTAGAAAAATGAATGCTTCGTAAAATTATTTCGGTTTTCGTTTTTAGCTGTCCACTCATTAGGTCGTTCAAATGATCTAACCTCTCACTCCTAGTATTTCTATTTTGTAGGTATACCCAGAGGATAAGCTCAATAGAATGGATACTGATGGCAATCACTAGGGTGTTTGGGTCAATGATGTCAAGTCAGAGACATAGTTTAGTCAGAGTCGAAGTGAAGTCATGTATCAAACATTATGTATAACAATGATTGTGTGTGTAATAAGTTAAGGTGTCCAGGACATAATTATAGAATGTAATATATTTGAGTAGACGGTTATGAGTATAAAGTTTTATTCTATATTGTTGAGTTGGGCAGTGGTCCCTATGTATGAGTTTATATTTTGAAATGGGATTAATAGTTTTGATCATAGTCAGAAATTCAGAGGCTCAGGGGAATAGGTCAGCATATTCCCTGCTGGTAGCATCTCCGAAAGGGGGATGTTAAATATTGAGGTGATGTTGAATTGTATAAGTGTGTGTGTGACAAGATGGTAAATGAGAAAATTGAGTTTAAACTTAAGGTCAAAAATACTTTAAGATAGATAGTCATATTTTGACTAAATAATGCTTGGTGTTGGTCTTTGTTGTATATGTGATGCATGATGATAAGCATGGAGTAATATTTCAAGTGATGTTGATACACTTTTGTGCGCGCTTTAGTCGTGGCCGAATGGTTGGCTACAATGTGAAGGCCGAATTGGTCATTTGATTGATAAATTGATTTAGGCATCTCAAGTGACTAAAATAGTTACGTTGAAATGCACTATCAGCACGTCATGTAGTAGTAACAATTTAGTTAGGCTCAACAACATGTTCGTATATCTTCGGATGTTAAATAAATATCTTAAGTTATTGACACACTTAAAAAGTCCTCAAGTATAAAAGTGTCTAAGTAATAAAAAACCCAGTAAGTCCGGGGTCGATCCACATGGAATAGATTTAGTAAAATAAAATAATAATTTGTGTGAAAATAACTAGATTGAATTGTTTTGAGTGATAGATAATTTTAAATTGGACTGCAACAAAAAATAGAATGTTGGAGCTACGGTATCCACTATTGATATTTCAAATATCGAGAAATCTTACTTTTTATAATATATAAATTGTCATTATTATCCAAGTAATTTACTTCAGAAATTATTATGCCAAAACATATAAAACTAGCTATAAAGTCGGTGATAACATTTGTCTATAACAAGTCCAGTTAGGTACTCAATTATGTCAAATATAAAACCAGCCATAAAGGCGGTAACACATTTTGTTAATAATTAATCCATATTTAAATTACTCTCTCATATAATATGGGGTAAAGTATTAATTGTGCTAACGAAAATGAGATTGTTTACAACGAATCAAGACACCCGTAAATATAAAAATAGATTAAATATTAGTCTTTAGATTACAGTTCATATATTATAATATAAGTAGTATTAATCTATATTCTCATATTAAGAGTTTCACCCTTTATCCTAGCAGAATGAAATTTACTACTCACGCTTTGAATAAAAATACACATAATTTTGTTACTGAAAGGAAAAGAATTTACAACAAAACTTGAAAAATAAAAATACACAAGAGGTGGAACTCTACAAATTCTCAGAGAGAGAAGTATGGACTGAGCTAATTTTCTAAGGTTCTGAGCACCTTTATTTATAGTCGAGGCCTCAGCACTTTGGTGGGAATTGATAATCCATCGAAAGGTGGAATGTCATTTCCCACTTTTTTTCCTTTTTTGTTTTGTTTTTTTTTTTGGTTTTTTGATTATGTTTTTTTATAATAATTAAAATTACATGCAACACACTTTGGTTTTTCATCAATTTCGACCTTAAAAACTTCAGAACTATAAAATCTTTTAAACAATAAAGTTGTAGATATTTGAGTAATCTTTCAGTTGGAACTAGAATTACCTCAATCCGATATTGGAGTAAAAAGTTATGTCCAAAATACGAAAATTATGCAAAGTTGAAATCGTACACTGTTAGAACGCCCCTTTAAGTTTCTAGCCTCCTAAATCTAAATGTCACGTCCGTTTTTTTAGTTATGCATCCAAAATATTATTTAACCTAGATAAGAAATAAAAATCATAATAAAAATATATAAAACATAGATTTAATTACTATTTTATGTGCTAAATTAAGGAGATTAATGAAATTATAAGTGTACAATGATAAATTTCACTTTATTAAATGTACAGTTTTTAGTATTCATCACATCCTCCAACCAACTTATTACTAGTCCCTAGTAATTTAAGCGAAAACTAAAAAGACAAATTATTATCCAAGTTAGTGATTGTTTTCTTTCTTTCTAAAAATCAAATAAGTAAATTTCCATGTACTTTTTACCATTCTTCTATAC
>SKCR01045187.1:0-54539 GCA_019454045.1 Zanthoxylum bungeanum | reverse complement strand
ATTTAAAATATAATAGGTTACTAATAACACTCTAATTAAATTCGTTTAATTGAATAATACTGTTAGTAGAGACTAATGGAAAATTAGTGATATAAATTTTAAGAGTTAAAATTGGTTAGGTCACTAATGTTGAACTAGTGTTAACAACAGTTATGATTTAGCCGCCATAATTTTATCCACACTAGTTAAAATAAAATATTAGATATTTT
Organism: Zanthoxylum bungeanum; assembly: GCA_019454045.1. NCBI lineage: Eukaryota > Viridiplantae > Streptophyta > Magnoliopsida > Sapindales > Rutaceae > Zanthoxylum > Zanthoxylum bungeanum. The sequence goes on along the minus strand of SKCR01045187.1, from coordinate 54,330 downwards.
ATAAATAGAAAACTTATTTTTAAAATAGTGAGTGGGAGAGGGATATACGACAGTATATCCCGCGATCTCCGTTGTTAGTCCGAAAACGTGAGATTCAAAAGGCGCCTCAAGACGGCTTTGCTTTCGTCCCCCTACGGATGGTGTCCATTTTGGGTCAATATCAGGTTTGGATTCCGAGAGGATAGGGATTCTAGATGTATTTTGTGAACTGACCTACCCTACGGCGGCACTTCACTCGTTAAGTCCAAGAATCCCGAAACGGCGGGTCATACTCACAAAGGAATAATTAACTGTTAATAAAATTCCTTGATCGAATGAAACGGTAGTTGTGTAATATAGGAATAAGAGTTATTCCCGCATATATTAATTGACTGAGATTGTCTCAATCTATCATGCAAGTACTTGACCTACCCTACGGCGGCACTTACTTGTGGGATGATAGATTTTCGTGGCATAGTAATTCTCTTAGGTTTCTAATTCGTTATTCATGGTTTATGCATCTTATTTAATTTTATGCAAAATTATTGATGATTTTAATATGCGATGAATGAATGTTAAATGCATGTTTATTTTTATTTTTTAGCCATGGTTTCTCCAATTATTTCCATACTCTCAAATAATAAATTAACGGGAGAAAACTATGTTAAGTGGAAAAGTAACAAGAACGCTATCCTGGTCTATAAGACCTAAAGTTTGTCCTGACGGAGGATAGTCCTCCCGAGCTGGCCAGAAATACTGGCCAAGCTGTGCGCGATACCTACCAGAAATGGGTCGCAGCAAATGAGAAAGCCTGCTGCTACTTGCTAGCAGGGATGTCTGAGGTTCTCACTGCAAAGCATGAACCTATGGCTCTAGCATCTCAGATGATGGAGTCATTGTAGGGCATGTTTGGGCAGCCTTCGGAGCGTCAACGCCATAAGGAAATGGTCTCAGCGATGACTGCTAGGATGAAGGATGGGACATCAATCCGAGAGCACGTCTTGAGGATGATGACCTATCTCAACACTGCTGAAACCCATGGTATTGACGAGCGTAGCCAGGTGACCATGATAATGGAAACTCTTCCGAAGCATTTCCTACAGTTTAAAAGCAACTATGTTATGAACAAGTTGACTTTTACTTGACCCAACTGCTTAATGAGCTCACCCATTACGAGTTCATGCTTGTGGATCCTCATAAGTGGTGTTGAGGCAAATGTTGCCGAGTCTTCTAAATCTGTAAAGATGAAGAAGAATAACACTGTGAAGGCTAAGGCATAGCCCATGAAGAAGAATAAGAATAAGAAATGCTCCAAGGATGCCAAGCCCAAAGGAAAATGTTTCCACTGCAACAAGAATGGGTATTGGAAAAGGAATTGTCCTAAATACCTTGTTGAGCTGAAGGAGAAAAAGGAAACAGGTAAATATGATTTACTCGTTATCGAATCTCTATTAGTGGAGGATGATAAATCCGTCTGGATTGTTGACTCTGGAGCCACTAACCATGTTTGTTCTTCTTTGCAACTACTTGACTCATGGAGGGACCTTGCTGAATGTGACTATACCATAAGGGTCGGGATAGGACATGCCATTTCAGCAAGAGCAGTGGGAGTTTCTAGTTTAAATTTTACAAATAACAATTATTTAAATTTGAATAATGTGTTATTCATTCCTAGTTTTCGCAGGATTTTGATTTCTTTTCTAAACTTTTGAATGATGGTTATTCAGTTTCTTTTAATAGCAATTTAGTTATTATTGGTATAAATGGATTGACCATATGCACAGGAAACTCAGAAAATAACTTGTATGTGTTAAGACCGTTAACATATAGGTCACTGCTCAACGTTGAAATTTTTAGGGTTGAGAAACCTAAAACTAAACGGCCAAAGATTTCTCACGATGACACATATCTATGGCATCTTAGACTTGGTCATATCAACCTTGACCGGATAGACAGATTGATAAAGAATGGAGCCTTGAATCAGTTAAAGCTTGGAACTTTACCAGTCTGCGAATCCTATTTAGAAGGAAAAATGACCAAGAGACCTTTTTACTGGAAAAGGTATAAGAGCCAGTCAACCACTTGAGCTAATACATTCGGACGTTTATGGACCGATGAATGTAAGAGCGCGAGGTGGTTATGAATACTTCATCATATTCATTGACGACTATTCTAGATATGGGTATGTTTACCTAATGCATCACAAATCAGATACTTTTGAAAAGTTCAAAGAGTATCGTGCTGAGATTGAGAACCAGTTAGGTAAAACAATCAAGACTCTACGATTAGATCGTGGAGGAGAATACCTTGACAGAGATTTCGAGGAATTCTTAGTTAAGCATGGGATAATATCCCAGCTCACAGCATCTGGAACACCACAACAAAATGGTGTTGCAGAGAGGAGAAATCGGACCCTAGACATGATGAGATCTATGTTTAGTTATAACTCACTACCTAGTTCGTTCTAGGGATATGCGATGCAAACAACAATGCATATCTTTAATGTAGTTCCATCTAAGTCTGTTCCTAAGACTCTCTTAGAGTTGTGGAATGGTCGTAAAACTAGTTTACGACATTTCGCATATGGGGGTGTCCAGAACATGTGCTGAAGAACAAGACTATAAAGTTGGAGCCATGTTCTCAAGTATGCCTATTTGTAGGCTATCCTAAGGAGACTAAGGGTGGATTCTTCTATAGTCCTCATGATAACAAAGTATTTGTATCGACGAATGCTACATTTCTAGAGGATGACTATATGAGGGAGTTCAAGCCTCGAAGTAAGGTCTTACTCGATGAGTTACTTACTAGTTCGACCAGCACGCCATCGTCAACGACAGTTGATAAATACATAGCACCTTCGACATCTAAGAGTCAGATGTAAGTTCGCCAGAATGATCTACCACCTAGACGCAATAAGAGGGTTGTACGACAACTTGATCGCTACCTTGGGGTTGGATAAGCATAAGTTGTCGCATCCAGTGATGGTATAGATGATCCATTGACCTATCGTAGTGCAATGGATGATTCTGAAAAAGATGAATGGCTCAAAGCCATGAACCTAGAGATGGAGTCCATGTACTCCAACTCAGTCTGGGAACTTATGGACCAACATGATGGGGTGAAACCCATAGGTTGCAAGTGGATCTACAAGAGGAAGAGGGGAGCAGATGGGAAGGTACAGAACTTCAAGGCTAGGCTAGTGGCCAAGGGTTATACCTAAAAAGAGGGAGTTGACTATGAGGAAACTTTCTCGCCAGTAGCCATGCTCAAATCCATCCGCACTTTTCTATCCATTGCCGCATATTATGACTATGAGATTTGGAAAATAGACGTCAAGACTGCATTCTTGAATGACAATCTTGATGAGAATCTATATGGTACAACCAGAAGGGTTCATAGCCCAAAGTCAAGAGCAAAAAGTTTACAGGCTGCAAAGGTCCATTTATGGACTTAAGCAGGCATCTCGATCTTGGAATATAAGACTTGATACCATGATCAAGTCTTATGATTTTGAGCAGAATGTTGATGAGCCTTATGCATACAACGCGTCATTGACAGGAAGGTGGTTTTTCTTATTTTATATGTCGATGATATTTTACTCATTGGGAATGATGTAAAGATATTATCGACGAGAAAATCTGGCTAGCTAACCCAATCCAAATGAAAGATTTGGGAGAGGACAGTTATGTTCTTGGGATTCAGATACTTCGGGATCGTAAGAAACGACTGTTAGCTATGTCTCAGGCTTCCTATATCAACAAGATCCTTGTGCGATTTGGGATACAGAATTCCAAGAAAGGCAATTTGTCTTATCGACATGGAATTCATTTGTCAAAGGAACAGTCTCCTAAGACACCTCAAGATGTTGAGGAAATATGACATATCACATATGCCTCAGAAGTTGGTGGTCTCATGTATGTTATGCTATGCACGAGACCAGACATCTTTTTTATAGTGGTAGTAGTTAGTATGTTTCAGTCGAAACCATGATTGGATCATTGGGTGGCTATGCTTGTGTATTCCGGTGAGGATATGATCCTAATGGGATATACAGACTCTGATTTTCAGACAGATGTCAATTCTAGGAAATCAACATTTGGATAAGTGTTTACCCTATGTGGTGGGGCTATATAGTATGGCGGAGTATAAAGCAATCTTGCATTGATGACTCCACCATGGAGGCTGAATATGTAGCAGCTTGTGAAGCAGCTAAGGAAGTAGTCAGGCTCCGTAAATTCCTGGGAGATCTGGAAGTTGTTCCAGATATGGATAGACCACTCACACTTTATTGTGATAATAGTGGTGCAGTGGCAAACTCCAAAGAACCAAGAAGCCACAGGAGGGGAAAACATATAGAGAGGAAATATCATCTCATAAGGGAGATAGTGCAGAGAGGAGACGTTACCGTCATAAGATTGCATCTGCAGAGAACTTGGCTGATCCGTTTACAAAGACCTTGTCGGCTAAAGTGTTTGAAGGTCACCTAGATGGTCTAGGATTACGTGACATGTCCTGTTTGCTCTAGTGCAAGTGGGAGATTGTTGGGATGTATGCCCTATAGCTACATATGATGTAAACGGTTTTATGTGTTTTGAAATAAAATGATGCATTATTCATTTATCAAAGTGTTTGTTTAATTTTCGCATATTATAAATTATCTTGAATACCCTAGATTACTTATGTGCCTTCGGACTTAGTGTATGGGTGTCATACATAAGAGGATTTAAGTATGAAGTTAGTAATCTTAAATAGTCCATAGAGAGCAAACAAAGCAGGTACTTTGTTTGTGGTTTATCTATACCTGCGGTCCATTCTATAATTGTATGATGACCTTGATCCGGGAACGTCCATCTAGAGACATGAGAATGGAGGCACCTTGTATGATGTGATCATATAGGACTGGACCCAGATGGAAATGACATTCTTTTAATATCCGTTAAACAAAGAAATTCATTTTGATATACTAGATGGTCATACATGGATTGATCTTAATCCTAAGTGTACTACGAACTCCTGCATGGCAGGCTATGTCCTTTGATTTACAAAGGTGAGGTTGGTAAAGCAGTCCCGACCAATAGCTACGTACTTTGGGGGCATGGTCTGTTGTGTAGCTGGGAACGTTTTACATAGACATGGAGTTCACTCCTTCTTGCGAGAAGTAGAGGAGTATCTTTCTTAAGGTTGATTCGGTGCTTGAACGATTTGAGCGCTCAAGTCTTTCTATTACGAATAGAAAGATTAAAATTCATAATGGTTATGAATAAATCGTTCATTAGAGAATCAACGATACTTAAGGTAAAAATAATTAGAGGGGTATAACAAACATTATGACCCGGCTCTAATTACGAGATACTCGTGAATGGTCAATTCGTATGTAATGACTATATCGATGGACACCGACTTGGTTCGGCTTAATATATCATCTGCGGCAATGAGAGTGCAGCTTCGGGTTTTTAGTGGAATAACCCGTAGTTAATAATTCGAATATTTAATTAAGAGCTTAATTAATATTTCCAGATTATTGGAGCTCGGAACCGTAGGTCCATTTGGTCCCCGTGCTAGCTCGATTTACTATTGCGGATTTAGTATAATTGGATAGTCTGATTATATACTCACAAGGTAAAAATATTATTAATATGATTAATAATATTATTTTTCACACTTGGAACTATATATTAAAAGTTAATATATGGTTTTAATAATTATATGATAATTATTAAATGAATTAAATTAAAATTATATTTGATATAATTTAATAAGGCTAAAGTTGTAATTTCCAATTAAAGGGTTTTGGAAACTCTTGATTTATTTTGGAAGTTACAATACATTATGGCATTAATCCTTTTAATTTTGTAACACTTTTGGCTTTATGGAAAGTTAATTTGTTGTTACAAATTAATTAAAATAAATGAGATTTATTCCTATTTCTTTATGCTATTGCCGATTCTTGTGTAAGAAAAAAGGGAAGGGATTTGTTTTTTGGGAAACAATAACCCTAGGTATAAAAATGATTTTATTTTTTCTTTTTGCCTAGGCCTTTCATTCTAACCCTAGCCACATTTGTTCTTCTTCCAAATCCTCTCAATTGTTGAGAAAGAAATACAAAACAAAAGATAAAAAAAAAATCAAAACAAAAGTATTTTGTGTGACTTAATCCCTAAATCGTTAGAGATTATTTTGTGAGTCTTGCCCACACAAGTATTCGTTGGTAACGAGACATAGCACGGAAGACTTTGTGGTGTCGAACTTTATTTCATCTTCATCTTATTTCCTTGTTCACGGCAGTGAGGCAAAATATTGCTCACTGCCGCCCCTTTGGTTATTGAAACGGAACCCGGTTTGGTTTCGTTTTAATCCAAATTTTTTGGGGAACATTTAGTGGTTCTTTAGAGCTGTGTTGGGACTGTTTTCAAGTGAAAAATCAGAACCAAAACACAGCCATTGTCCATGCAATTTCACGGGATGTTCGAGAGTGTGTTGGGCGTATTTCGGGTGCTAAAACAATATGATTTTGTGCTGTTGTTCGGGGGCTGTTTTTGGGCTGAAATTTTGTCAAAAATAGAAGCAAAATTTCAGTATACCTGCTGGTTCCATTCGGAAAAATGAAGGGAAGGGCAGAAAATTTTTTCAAGTCAGATTCGTGTGCCTAAGATGTTTCCGCTGCGCTAGGAAAGTGTTTCCTACAGGGCTTTCTTTACGGTTACCTTTACTTAAGTTGGTAAAGAATGGGGGGAGGAATCCACATATCGATAGTCATCGACTTCCTTATTCTGATACTATGTATCCTGATAGGGTCTATTATTTACGCGAGATAAGTATAAGATTGTCATCCGTCGGGGAAGCTTCCTTAACCGGTATAACTGAGGACTGAAAATCTAAATAGGTCAGGGCTTTGTCTATCGGATTTTCAGGTTTAATCAACTAAGCATTTCTACTAATGACCTTCATTTATCTGCTTACGGGCCTGAATCTGAAAATCTAGAATTCTCTAAATCCTTTTTGGCATCTCATATTCATTGGAACTACCATATCTATTTCTGATTTCTTTCCTCTCTTATACTTCTTACTATTCTTTGATATTCGGTATACTTGCTATCTATACGAGATATTCATTTTCTATAGGTTTAGCTTGAAGAAACTTCCTAAGGAAGGAATGATTCTAATAGAAGATAAGAAACCTTATATAGATCTATTTGGCATTCTTACTCTTACTCAGGCAGACTATATACCTTTTTTTTTACTGTTATAGGTTCTAGCATCCTCTTTATCCTCTATTTATGTATCTTTTCCACTTACTGTATCTAGTTACCTAAACATCTATATATTTGTCCTTACTTTTCTTTATAGCTTTCTTTTTCTCTTCCTACTTTCCTGGGTGGGTATCCTTAGAACTTTACTATTTCCTTCTGCCTCTTTACTTTTCTGTCTCTGGCTGTTTAAGCTTCTATGTATCTTTTCTTTCTTATAGCTTTCTCTTCCCACTCTCTAGGGTGACTTTTCTTAGTACCATATTTTCTGATTTAATAATTAACTTTGAACTTCTGCTAGTAGTTTAGGATGATTATAGAAGGATTTTCAAAGAATATATTATTTCTAAGGAAAAATACTTAAATAGTTCAGGAATTTTTACTGACCGGTCTATAGAACTTTGAGGACGTACTCGAGGATCAGATACTGGAGAGGTAGTGCCTCGTATACAGGTATCCCGGACATACTGCGTATACAAGACCCCAGCACTCTGCCCACTGCAGTCACTGACTCCCTAGACCATGTTTTGATACCATCTTTGTAACATCCCCAATCCGGGAGATGTTACTAGCACGGAATAGGCCGACCTATCCCCTGAGCCTCTGTCTATCTGTCTGTAATCATCTTAACTGAACTAATGTCAAATGACCGTATCATGCATATGGACCATTGCCTTGACTCAACAACATGAAATGCATCTCAAATGCTCATATAGTGTACTCATTAGTACTACACATCACAACTCTGATAATGAATACATTAGCACATTGCAATAACTTATTCAATATAGTGCATGACATACAGCTTTTACTTTGACACTGACAATACTGAAACTCTACACACATTCTGATGGACTCAAACCCTCTAGTGACTGCCATTAGTATACATCATCTCGAGCTCATCCTCTGGGTAACCTGCAAAATAAAGAAACTGAGAGTGGGGGGTTAGATCGTTTGAACGATCTAAGTGAGTGGAAAATTTTATAAATCGGTACTAAAATACTTTTAAAAATACATGGTTCAAAAATCTAACTTGTCTCAAACTTATCTTTTCTGAAATCTCTTTCATTAACTGAAAACACGTTTATTTCTTTCTGGTAAACTTTTCTAAAATCTGCTTTTTTAAAAATCTCTTATAAACGGCTTTTGAGATTCTGGTTCTGAAAACCAATATCTGAAAGATCTGTTCTAAAAACTATTTCTGAAATATTTGTTTCTGAAAACTATTTCTAAAAACTGATCTCTGAAAACTGTTTCTGAAACATGGTCCCTATCTTTGAAAACCTGACGTATGGGGGTGTTACGTATCGCCGTCCCTCATACGTCTAACTAGAGCCAGGAGTGTAAATCCATGATATTGGGGCGTTATGTATCGTTGTCCCCCAAAGCATGTCACTATTGTCCCTGAAACTAATGGTCTTGGGGAGTTACGTATCGTCGTCCCCAAGCCATTTTACTAGAACTGGGGGTGCGAATCTATGCCACCCTCCAAGCTCTGAATCTAGGATCTATGAGGCATTTGTCATCCCTAGTCCTGAACTAGGATCTGGAGGCATTACGTATCGTCGTTCCCTCAGTCCTCTACATGTGCACATGTGCTCTCCGTCAATTCCATATCTAAATTAAGTTACATACTAAGATGGATTTTTCCCACATGCCTCGAAAACATAAAACTCAAGTTCTAAAATCATTCTTTCAAAAACTCATTGTGTAATAAAACTATCTTTTAGAAACATGCTTTTCTTTTAAAACAACTGAAATAAACTCTGGCTAACGCTATATGTGCTTTGAAAGTAAGTCTGGTATCAAAACATATAAATAAATACATTTAGAGAGAAAGGTTCACTCACTGGTTTAGAATCTGGATGGTCCTGTTTACTCTACCGAAGAAAATTATGTTTCCTGCGATGATCTATATTTAATAAACTAGATTAGAAATGGACTAAGAAACGTAATACAGAATTAGGCTAAATTTATCTATTTAAATATTTGCCATCATTTCCATGCATATCATGTGTACACCACGATATAATGTATTTATACGGGTTGATACGAGACCCCTATGGTGGCCTCTAACACTATAAGGTGAAACTGAGATGAACTAAAAATTATTTTGGGGAAATTTTACCCTCGTGTCACGACGCGGGACCTTACGCATCGCGACCCGCACAATTCCATAAATGTATGCACAAAATTTTATAGTTCGCATCACGACGCAAGTCTTTATACGTCGCGACTCGAACAATTCAGAAATGAATCTGCCAAAATTCTCCAACGCGCTTCTCGACGCGAGCACTTGGGCTCTTCTTCTTCTTCTTCTCCTCCTCCTCCTCCTTCTTCTTCCAGATTTTGACCTATTTTGTTTTGAATTTGGAAAAATATTCAACGCGGAAGTTGTAGGTCTCGATCTCAGCTTTCTGGTGATATAAAATTCATTAAAATCAGAGTTCATATGAGAAAGTTATTGCCCCAATACCATGGGCTGTGTGGAATAGAACATCGTACCATCTAGTATCAAAACTTTCGAAGGTTTAGCCGACTGTTCACCAAAGTTATTTCATGAGAGTATGTGTATCCTGGCATAATTTATATTATGTGATATCCATCCCATGATGTAACAGCAGTTGAGACTCCCGTTCGTTACACTCCTGAAGTTGTAAATTTATTAATTAATATAAATTTGGATGTCGGGCACCTGAAAATGTCAAATTAAAATGATTCAAAATAGAACGTTTGTATATCTTCGAGAATGATAAAAAGTCTGAAGCAAGTACTTGAAGTACTAAATTAAAAGCTTCTTGATGAAGATATAAATATTGGCAAATAATATATAAATGATTTAGTGAAAAATTATTATTAGTAGGATTTGAAAAATCCATTTTGTCAATAAGGTTTATTTTAACATGTTAAATGAAATTTGAATATGGAATTTTTTCAAAAATATTAAAGATTTCAATATGGAAAAATACATAAAGTCAAATCTAATATTAGATTCGGTATCTCAATCGAAGGACCACATATACTACTCGACTCGGAAGATATCCTATTGATGTTGATGTATCATTTATTAGGAATCTTCGGTGAATCATTTACTATTCATCCATCATGAATACCTACATGTCTATATAAGTCTCCCTAAACTCGTGGTTCACTGAGATAAACCATCAGAATCTAATATTCCGATATATGACACTATCAGTCTATTGGGTTTACTTACTAACCAAGAATGTAAACCTTGACCATGAACTATTTAAAAATGATATTGTTATGATACAACTCAATGTCAGTTATGACACTTTTACAATTATAACATAACTAATCATTTTAGGGTCTCTTACATCTTTACCATTATAAAATATATATATTGATGAAACTGTTTATTTTATTCAAAATATAATATAAGTACATTTGTATTTACAAGGAAATATGTTAAAAAAATGGACGTGACAAGCACCAACTCTAACACTCTACACATGCTCCTATATGAGGTGCAAATCAAAGCCTGATTCAGGGTTGGTCTGCCTTTATCTAATGTGAATGTGGCCCAAATCGAGCTAGACTCACGTTAACCTTGATTTTGCTAATTTTCCTTCAATTTTTTTATGGCTTTTCATCTACTGTAACAGTAGCTAGCCCATGATGTGTCATTAATATCTCTATTGAATATGATAATCAATGGGGAATTAATACACAATTATTATGTGACAAATTAGAAATTTTTCTAGGGTTGTAACTTTGTGCGGAATTAATCAACTACTCTAATCTAAGACAGGTAAAAATTAGAGTAACTATGGTATGAATTAACAAACACCTTTAATCTATATAGTTATAAAATAAGGTAAATGTATAAGAGCAATAAAAAGAATCAACACTAGCAATTTTATTGACGGAGTGGAAACTTCGTGTGAGTAAAAAATCACTCCGGGTATAGGCTACCACCCGAATCCATTATATATGAGAAAACTTACAGCGATGGTCTAAGACCTATGGTGACCACTTCACCGACTCAAATATCTCTAGACTGTAGTAACTTGAAGAAATCCCCGAGCCCACACCAAACGGCCTTCTCCAGAACCTCTGAAGTCTCTAAGTGGATCAACCCTGCGAACTCGCAATGCCAGAATTTCGACTACCAAATCCTCATAGAGAACTCTGAAGGTTTAGGAAATTGGGTTAGGGTTGTGTTTCTGTGTTGATGGTAAATGTAAAATAATTAATTTTCCTTTTAATAAATGTACACTTTTTAGTGTTCATTACACCTCTAACCAGCTTATTATCAGTCTCTAGTAATTTACTCGAAAACTAAAAAGACAAATTCTTATCCAAGTTAGTAATTGTTTTATTTCTTTCTAAATTATCAAATAAGCAAATCCTCTTGTACTTTTTACCATTCTTTCATACACATATAAGACAAAGTATCAATTAATTCATTATGCTCGGGAGAAGTTGGTGGTATGAAAATATATGTGATTTTTATTTATATTATATTTTACAAATTATGATTATTTCTCAAATAAATTCGTACTCTTTCCAATTTATTGAGGACTCTTGACTAGCTGTAGACAGTCCCCAATTGACACATATAATACTTGAATCCCATAAATATGATGGAGTGTACTATTAAAAATCTGGATTAGTTATAGATAATACGGTTCTACATATTTTGGCATATTTAGTACCCTGGCATGACTATTATCGACAAGTCGGATTACATGTGTTGGCATAATTAATACTCGATAATCATGAAATAAATTGATGGGGAAATAATTTATAATTTATAATTTATAAAAAATAATTATTATTTTATATTTGAAATATCAAGAGTGGATCCCCTAACCCTAGTATTTTATTTTATTGTTTTAATTTTATTAGTTTAATTATTATTTTATCCAATAATTGGCTTATAACTGTCTGCTACAGGTTGTGTTTCCAAGACAATAAAATCTACATGATATATGAATTTATCGACTTGTAATAACACGTTTTTCACAATTCCTTTCAGTATCTTGACTAATCTAACGGCAAGTAAAAGAGTAGTTGAAGTTGATTTTAACTCGCCAATATTAAGTTGTTGGTAAATTGAAAATGGAAGCAAATTGACACTAGCTCCAAGATCAAGCAATGCATGTTCAATTTTATGATTTCCAATAATACATGAAATAGTTGGACAACCAGAGTCTTTGATTTTAATGCAGTATTGGTAGAAAGAATGGAACTTACATGTTCGCCTATAAAAGCTTTCTTTCTTACCTGATGTCTTCTTTTAACGGTACACAAGTCTTTCAGGAATATTGGCCTTCATTTTTTTTTTAGTATTTCATATATTTCAAAAATACGAAAATTATGCAAAATTGGAATTTCCGAAAATGTATACTGTTAGAACGCCCTTTCAAGTTTCTAGCTCCAAAATCTAAATGTCACATCCATTTTTCTAGTTATGCAGCCAATGTATTATTTCACCTAAATAAGAAATAAAAATATATAAAACATAAATTTAATTATTATTTCACAAATGTGCTAAATTATGGGGATTAATGAAACTACAAGTGTAAAATAATTAATTTTTCTATTAATAAATGTACATTTTTTAGTGTTCATCGTAAATCAAAACTCAAACTCAAAAAAAAAGACATGGAAAATAAAGAAATCTTTTATGTGAATTGTCAAGAAGGTTGAAAATAAATAATGTTGTAGCTCAGAATAATGTGTTTCTAACAGTCGATAATGTGGCTTCATATTTGTTTACATAGGTAGGATAGAGATATGGTTTTCTTTGTGCAAAATTGGCTCAAAAACGCGTCTAAAATAACCGACTTTCGCGCAGCCGTTCGAACCCCACAAGAACGCGTGACGAAGGCGAGCAATTTTGCAAAATCGTTCGAATGTCCTGACAAACGCACCTCGAACGTGAAGCCTCTGAATAGTTTTTTTCTAACGTGATTTGAATGTACCTCGAATGTGAAGCCTCTGGAAGCTTTTATTCGAACGTCCACTCAAACGAACCACGAAAATAAAACATTTAAACCCAAACAAGAATGCATCATAGACGCAAACCCTGACAGCTTCATCTGATGTCGTCCAAATACTTGTCCAATTGCACCGAAATCTTAAGACTCATTACAACTCAATTGAACTTATTTTGTTACAGACATTACCAATAAATATGGAACTAACATTATGAAATTGTAAGAGTTTTCTCTCCTAATTCGTTTTATAAACACACAAAGCCAAGAGCACCAATGAGTAATATTTTTTCACACAAAGCTGAGAGCACTCAAAATGAAATTTCTTGCCCTTGCACTGAAAGTTATTTAGCTCTTTCCTTTCAGTTCAAGTTCGACGCATAATCGAGTTTGTTGAGATAATTTAGTAGTGCTCCAAAATTAGATGTTGTCATTTCATCTTGGGAAATAATTGTCAGTTCTAATCTTGAGCATCGTGATAGATGACAAATCTATTTTAAAGAGACTGTTATATACAAGACTTGGTATTTTTTTATTTTCAATTTTTGTTTTCCTACTATTGTTCTATTGTACTTGTTGGAAATTATTAATTTGTTGGAAATTATTAAGTAACAACAAAAGTTGAAAAATAACAACAATTAGTAAAATATTAAATGCGGAATATATGGTACACCCATGATGGTATGGAAGGGTTAGAGAAATTCATTATGCATCCAAATACATGTGATTACATAGTAATAGGAAGTAATGCATGTGATGTTATAGTAACTTGATTTCCCTCCTATAAATAAGAGCATTTGCTTATTGAGTTAAGCAATCAATTAAGTTTGATTAAGAGCATCTCTACAAGAAGTAAGGTATACAATTGTGTTGTGATTAACTTAGGTTTATTTCAATTAGTTTGTAAATAAATCTAGGACTAGTAATAAATATTTGGTTAGATCCTAAGAGGACAAATATATAAATATATTAGGGATTATATTTCCTAACATTGGTATCAGTAGCTTAAATGCATGTATTCTTATTAGATTACACAAAAATTGCACGAACATGCATAAAAAATGTTGAAAATACTTCCGGTTTTTATTTTTACAAAAATAATTTTCTTCCAATTTTGGGCCATAATAAATCTCTGTAGAAAATTGATAATCATATGTTCAAATATGTTTTGAAAACTGCAACATGAGATCTTCAATTTGATATATCATTTTCTTAATTTGGATTAAATTTGAGAAAGATATGGACCCTAAAAGTTGGCTAGACGAACCTGTTTTACCCAGAAAAATACTCCCATAATAGATGTACTACATGCCATCCGATATTTAGAAAATTAGACGACACGCCGTCCGATATCTGTACGACAAGTCGTACGTCTATAACTAAAAAGGACGATATGTCATCCGTGTAAGAATAAACCGACAAGTCGGCTTCCCTTATAAATGATAACCGACATGTCATACGGTCACTGAACTCACGGACGACATGTCATCTGCGAGTGAGACTTTAGCCGAGCCTGGCCGGCGCGTGAGAGCGCGTGAGGGAGAGTGGGAGCCCGTGGCCGACGTGTGGAGGCGCGTGAGACACTCCCGTGGGGCGTGTATGGCGCGTGGAGATTTATGTCTTCCAGTGTGGGTCATGTCTGTATCGGTTTGCTTCGGTAATTCCGATCCATCGTGTTTAAATGTCTAATCCTTTTTGCAAAATGTTCTAATCATCGATGATAAATTTGTTTTATCACATAAACTTTGTGTTTATAATAAATATCTTTGTGATGTTTATTTTAGTCAATGTAACTTTGTGTTTCATTGTGTAGATTTTTTCCTTGTATTTGTTGCAGAAAAATCATGGCGATAATTCGAAAAGTTGCAAAAATGATTACGACATCCACATACAGAGAAATGATATCAGACATGTTGTTGAAAATGGATAAATATCGAATTAGTGAAAGCGATGATATAATTGTGCATATCATCACCTTCAATAACATGTTACAAGAGTCAATCTGGGCAGGTAATTGGATAGGACAGCCAAATAGATTCAAATTGTTGAGAAACACTCTTCTTCAAATATGGCAAAAATAACTTACTCGTATTGGATATCAGTAAAACGTGCAGAAAAACAACATGTTCCTTATAATAAAGCCATTGAGAGGTTGGAAATTGAGTATCTCCAACGTAAGACAAAAAATACGATTTTTCCTTTGATGTCCCGGAAACGTTGCAAAGATCCTAAATTTGCTATCGGATTTTCATGGCTGTCCAAGATCAATTACGAGTTACCCAAAGAGTTTGAGGATTCGTATCCCAAAACATATATGAGTTGGGACTCTAAAACTGAGAAAATTATTATTGTAAAATATTAATTTTTTCATCTTATTTCTGTGTGTAATGATTTGTTATTTCACGGCATGTTGACCGGTGCGTAATCACACACATATAACACAAGCGCATGTATCGTTCAAGTAGTATAAAAATATCGATCCCACGAGGACTTAAAACCTTTTGTTATTAATTTATGAAGTTAAATGTTTACAAGTATCTAATGGATTGGTTGTTTAATTGGGTGGTGACTTTAAAACTTAAAACAAGTAAATAAAATTGCTTGAAAGTAGATTGAAGAAAATTCAAATTTATAAAACTATCCAGGGTTGTGATTCCTTCCAATATCTTTTTAAAAGATGAAGTGGTTATTTTACATTTGTGTAATATATTGGTTTATTAACCTGGAATACGAAATTATGTAAAAGCCTCTTCCGATGGTCAAATACAAATACCCAGAATAACCCAATTAATCATATTCCTATGTTAACCAAGTTATCTGAATTCATTAAGATTAAGTTCCAATTATGGCTACTCCCGCCCGACAGGTATATTCCTATCATGTAAGGAAATCTATTAAAGGGTTATCTATCCTCAAGGAAGATCGTGGGCTATTAAGTCTAAAGTCTTAAACCTAAAATCCATTTTCCAAGTTCATTTTAAGTTTACCGAATCAATCTTATTAATGACCAGTTAACAAGATGCATTGAGACTAAGACTCAATAAATAAATATTTATATTACCCAAACCGTAATTTAAACCCTTATAAACCGGTGATATTGGACTTCATCACAACCTCAGATAACTGGCTTAGTTATGACACATAATTAAGGGTAGTAAAAACTTAAATAAAATAAAAGACATAAAGTAAAATGCTGAAAAGTAAATTGCTGAAAAGTAAATGACGGAAAGTAAATGCTGAAATTAAATACTGAAAATTAAATGCTGAAAAGTAAATGTTGAAAGTAAATTGCTGAAAAGTAAATGCTGAAAGTAAATTGCTGAAAGTAAATTGCTGAAAAGTAATTGCTGAAAGTAAATTGCTGAAAAGTAAATAAAGTAAAAGTACAATAAAAGAAAATGTTGAGGTAAAAGGATCCACTTTTATTACTTCTATTTTAGATATCTCCCTTAATATAATATATTAACTTTGCATGATAATTACCAACCAGCTATATAGGCGGTATCCAGATTTAGTCAAATTAATAATTAATTACCAACCGACCAATCAGGCGGTATCCAGTTTAGTTAGGTTAAAACCAATTTAAATAATTACCAACCGACCAATATGGCGGTATCATCGTTAAGTCAGGTTTTAACTAGTTTATATATTTTAATTAATGGAGATTAATCTAAATATTAGTAATAAAAGTTTTACCTTTTACCCCAGCAATGGGGAGTTACCTCCTCATTACTAAAAAGTAAAAACTGAAAATTAAAGAAAGAAAAGTATTGTGCGTAAAAGTAAATTACAGAAAGTAAAAACTGAAAAGTAAAGAAAAGAAAGTGCGAAAGCTGAAATTAATTACTGAAAGCTGTAAATAAACAAACAAGATACAATATTTAGTATTCTTAAGGAATTCCTCAGAAGAAAGTATGAATTTACAAATGAAATGGCTTGGTATTTATAGGCAAAATTTTGCCTCCACCAAATCCATTATTAATTGTTCCACTAATTGCTCCACTAATTACTTCACTAATTGCTCCACCAAATCCATTATTAATTTCTATCATGTTTGGTGGGAGCTTGACTATTTTTATTATTTTTTTATTTTTTTGCTTTGAAAATGACTTTAATAATTACACATAACACACTTATGGATGTTTCATCAAATTCGGTCATGAAATATTCAGAATTCGAAATTATTATGTTCTTCAACATTGTAGATCATTGAGTCTTCGTTAATCTGGAACTTGAATCAGCTCAATCCGATATTGGATTAAAAAGTTATACCCAAACTACGACAGTTCCGCAAAATTAAAATTTCCTAAATTGCACTTCGTTAGAACGCCCTTTCAAGTTTCCAATCTCCAAAATTAATATGTCAAGTCCAATTTTTTTCCCTTATTTGACCCATATTTCGTCCTATATGATTTCATTAAGTCCCAATATTATTTTATCTGCAAAATAAACTAAAACACATCAAAACGTTCATTAAACCCGAGAAACTAAACAAAATATTAAGTAAAATTGGCGATAAATATTGATATATTTTCTACTCATCACACCCCCAAACCTAACATTTTGCTAGTCCTCGAGGAAAATAATAAAATAAATACAAGAAACAATTAAAATTAAACTAAACCACTTTAGTAGGGATCACGGTTGTATTTAGCATATGCAACAAGCCTTTAAACCCCCTAGGTGTCCCTAGTGGACGAGTTGTAGTCTCATGAGGGTTTACAACAACGATACCCATAAAAGTTTTACAAAAGTAAAAAGATAATAAAACTAATGCACACAAAAGCAAAAAGACAAGAGAAAAGAGAATAAAGAAGTTAGTGACTAAACAAATGAAACTTCTAATCCAAGTTAATAGTTGTTTTGTTTCTTTTTAAATTACCGAATAAGTAAATTCTCCGATTATTTTTACCATTCTCCATATACACAATCAACAAAATATTATTCAACTCATTTTGCCCACAATAGTCACGAGTGTAGTTGAAAAGAGAGTAATATTTTTGTCCTAAAGTTTTATCAGAATTCACACCATTTTTAAGCAATGGAATAATTTCTGATTTTTTTTTTTTTTTTTTATTTATATACAATATCTTCCATGTATGTAGCGAACTTTGGGCCAGTGACTCCCAAACCAGTTGGTTTTAGGGCACTAGGTATTAAGACACCCCTAAGGACTTAATTACTCAGATTTCTGATATAAATGTATTCTTTTTTTTTTTGGCAACATCTTCGATCCATGTAACGAGTGTTGGGCCAGTGACTCCCAAACCAGTTGATTTTAGGGCACTAGGAGTTAAAACACCCTTACAGACTTAATAACTCGGATCTAGGACATTTTTTTTATATCCCATTGCTTTTTTAGGTGCTTCCTCCAATTAAACTAGAGCACTGAATATTACAAACTTTTAATTACATCTCATGTCCGTATGTTACCATGTATGCTGATAATACCTGTCAACTGAGCATATGAAGATTCATTTTAGTCAGTTTTATGGAGAATTGACAAATTAAATAATTAAAATGAAATAAACAAAAATTAACTTGTTCCGAAATAGGTTGAGATACGTCTCAGGAATGGAAATTCCTTACACAGCTATCTCACACCAATTTCACCTGATTAATCAAATAAAACACAAAAATACAAAATATTTTTGGTTTTTGTAAGATTTTTCAATTTTTTTGGCTTTTTCGAAAAATTTTGACTGAAAATAAAAAATAAAAATAAGATACAATTTAACTATTCTCCTCCCCCAAACCTAAATGAGACATTATCCTCAATGTCTTAAACAGTAGAAGAAGAGTTTAGAAAACCGTACCTGATTAGCTGAAATTCTACATCTAAATGAAAAGTTAAAGGTTATGATCCAGATTTATCCAACGCCTCTTACCACGATCATTATCGGACCAGTTTATCTTGGAAAGAATGAGGTCAATTTGAGGTTCAAAGGCTGAGATTTGGTCAATTAAATCTAGGGCAGTTCTGGCAGTGAAAATGAGTTCTTTTACAGGTTTTGACACGAACCCATTTATCCGGGCATCATCAAGAAACACACAAAGAAAATCATAAAATCCATCAACGTTGTACAGTCCAAGCGGTTTTCGGTGTATGTTCAAGTTCGCCCAAGATAACATTGTAAAAATTTCCTCAATCGTGCCCAAGCCTCCTGGCAAAGCAATAAAAGCATCATCACGGTTAATCATCTCTATCAGTCGTTCAGACATACCTGGCACGATTAGTTCCTCGCCGTTTGATGATCCAATAAGATTCGCCTCCGCCAAGGGTTTTGGGATGATTCCCAAGACTTGACTGCCTCTATCTTGTACAGCCTTTGAAACGATCCCCATTAGTCCAAGATTGCCATCGCCATTTACTAAGTGCATATTCCTTGCAGCAATAACTCGACCCAATTCTTATTCCGTTGTTACGTATTCTGGTTTAACACCAACACTGGTACCACAAAACACACAGATGTTTTCAACTTGTCTTCTTGAAGTAGCTTCTATTTTTATCTGGATGCCTTCAAAGGTGCAATGATGAGTTGAATTTATAGAACCTGAAAAGGGTGAGTAATAATAGCACAAGTATTTTCCAAGGACGATTAGTAGAAAAATAGTAAATCGTGAAAGGTCAAAAAGTAGCCTGGATCCTGTCGGAGAAAATAACAAAACAAATAACAATTATTAGGAAAAGACAAAGAGATTTAATATTAAAATAATTTACAGCTTGATTGATGTCTATGCGTCAGGGACAAGCTTCCCATCCAATTTTCTTATAAATTGGCAAACATGGTCTTTTTGAGTCAGATTCCCGAGACTTAACTGTTGTCTTTCTTTTGGAATTGTGTATGTAATTTGTGGATGGCTATATGAACATATCCACTGGGATGCGTCTCAAGAGTCGAAGATATATCATCTAAAGACTCCTTACTCAAGCCATCCATAATGAATTTAATTTTATCTTCACGATTATCAGACATCATTCCTAAAGAACGACAATGAGTATTGTAATTCCAGCGCGTGCACATTTGTAACAAACACCCATTTTCTTAGCTCTACGTTTCTTTGCATAGGTGCTTCTTCCAAAACCAGGCAAATAAGAATTATAAAAATCAGAATACTCACATGCTAATCGGACTCGTGCTTCGATTACCCAACGAATGTCATTAGGAATACCTTGATCATCATAAATCTCATCCGTTCCAAGCGAGTTTTGTAGACTTTCATAAGAGAATTTTGAGAGAGAGAAGAAATTGCTTGTGAAAATTTGTGAGAGCTTCTTCCATCTTGAAATGACTTCACCTGCAAAAACTAACACATAAAATAAAACCCACCAAATCATAATATATACACAAATTGCATGGGTTGCCTCCCAGCTAGCGCTAAGTTTAACGCGTCAGCTTGACGTGACTACCCAAACGTTAGGCTGGATCTGAAAGTGTGACACTTTCTTTTGTCGCTCAATTGATTCTCCCTAATAGTGCTTAACACGCTGGCTGTTAACTTTGAATGTGTTGCTCGACTTGGGATTGTATATCTCAACAACTCTGTATGGTAACACCTGAGTAATCACAAATTGACCTGACCATTTTGATTTCAGCTTTCCATGAAAAAATTCAACCGTGAATCGTACAACAACACTTGTGCCCTGGTTCCAATTGTATGCGCATTATTTTTCGGTCATGCCATTTCTTGGTCTTCTCTTTGTATAGTTTGGCATTCTCATAAGCCTGTAGGTGAAATTCCTCCAACTCATAGAGTTGGTGAAGTCTTTTATCTCATGCAGCTTGTGGATCAAGATTCAACTTCTTCAATGCCCAGTACGCCTTGTGTTCAAGCTCAACTGGTAGATGGCATGTTTTCCCAAACACCATTCGATATGGGGACATACCAATGGGTGTCTTGTAAGCTGTCCGGTAGGCCCATAGTGCATCATCCAGTTTCTCAGACCAGTCCTTCCTTGTTGATCCAACGGTTCTCTCCAAGATTCTTTTGATCTCCCTGTTTGAAACTTCAACTTGCCTGTTTGACTGTGGATGGTAAGCTGTGGAAACTTTATGAGTAACTCCGTATTTGGATAGGAGTTCATCGAATTATCTATTGCATAAATGTGTGCCACCATCACTGATAATCACTCGAGGTGTTCCGAAGCGATTGAAAATATTATTTTTAAGGAATTTGATCACCACTTTTGAATCATTGGACGACAGTGCAATCGCTTCAACCCATTTGGAGATATAATCTACGGCAACCAGTATGTTCAGGTTTCCGAATGATGGAACAAAGGGTCCCATAAAATCAATCCCTCATACATTAAATATCTCCACTTCCAGAATATTTTGAAGAGGTCTTTCATTTCTCCTGGAAATATTTCACGTTCTCTAGCACCTGTCACATTGAAGATCAAATAGATAAGAATCTTTAAAAAGAGTAGGCCAAAACAAACCTAATTGTAGGACTTTGGCTGCAGTTTTATTCTCGTTGAAGTGTCCGCCATATGGTGATGAATGACAATGCTGCAGTACACTGTTGACCTCCTCATGTGGAACACACAGTCTCAGTAATTGATCATCAGTACAGCGGAACAGGTTACAGTCATCCCATACATAGTGTTTGACTTCTTTGAAGAACTTCTTTCGTTGCTGAGTTGTCCATTCCAACGACCATTTTCCTGATACTATGTAGTTTACATAGTCAGCATACCAAGGGACATCGTGTTGTTTCATGGAAAATAACTGTTCATCTGGAAAAGTTTCTTTGATTATCAGTTCTTTGCCAGCTGTTTCTTCATTCTCGAGCCTCGATAAATGATCTGCCACTTGGTTTTCTGTCCATTTCATGTCTCTGATCTCCACATCGAATTCTTGCAGAAGAAGTATCCAACGGATCAATCTGGGCTTGGCATCTTTCTTCGCGATCAAATATTTGATTGCTGAATGATCTGTGTAGACCACCACCTTGGGACCCAGCAGATAAGATCAGAATTTGTCAAAAGCGAACACAACTGCAAGCAATTCCTTTTCAGTGGTTGTGTAGTTGAGTTGAGCTTCATTCAGAGTTCTGCTGGAATAATAAATGGCATGGAAGATCTTTGCTTTGCGTTGTCCCAAAACTGCACCTACAGCAAAATCACTAGCATCGCATATCACTTTAAATGGAAGGGTCCAGTCCGGTGCTACTATGATAGGGGCAAAGACCAACTTCTGTTTTAGGATCTCAAAGGCTTCATGGCATTCTTTGGTGAAGTTGAAAGACACATCTTTCTCTAGAAAATTGCAAAGAGGTTTTGCAATTTTTGAGAAGTCTTTGATAAATCTCCTGTAAAAGCCAGCATGTCCGAGAAAACTTTGAATCCCTTTGACAGATGTGGGGAAGATAGTTTTTCAATTGTTTTTATCTTTGCTTTGTCTACCTCAATTCCCTTTTGTGAGATCCGATGTCCCAGAACGATGCCTGCATGTACCATGAAGTGACATTTCTCCAAATTGAGTATCAGGTTGGTATCTTCACACCTTTGTAACATATGTTTCAGATTTTGCAAGCAGTGGTCAAAAGAGTCTCCAAACACAGAGAAGTCATCCATGAACACCTCCATACTTTGTTCCAGCATGTCTGAGAAGATGGCCATCATGCAACGTTGGAATGTGGCAGGAGCATTACATAGTCCAAATGGCATTCTGCGGAAAGCAAAAGTACCATACGGACATGTAAATGTGGTTTTCTTCTGATCTTCTAGGGCGATGGCAATCTGATTGTACCCTGAGTATCCATCTAGAAAGCAATAGAACTCATGTCCCGCCAGTCTGTCTAGCATCTGATCAATGAATGGCAACGAAAAATGGTCTTTCCTCGTTTCCTGTTTTGTTCAGTTTCCGGTAGTCCATGCATACTCTTCATCCAGTAACTGTTCTTGTTGGAATCAGCTCGTTCTTTTCATTATGACAATAGTAATTCCTCATTTCTTTGGTACACACTACATATGACTCACCCAACTGTTGTCTGAGATGGGGTAAATGATGCCAGCATCCAACCATTTGATGATTTCTTTCTTCATGACTTCCTTCATGATTGGATTGAGTCTCCGTTGATACTCCACTGTGGGTTGTACTACTCGTCGTTCATCAGAATTTTGTGCATGCAAAATGATGGACTAATGCCTTGAATGTCTGCTATAGTCCAGCCACTGGCTCTTTTGTGTTCTCGTAACGCTCTCAGCAACTTTTCTTCCTGCTCCAATGTTAGCGAAGAAGAAATAATAATATGCAATTCAGAAGAGTTTCCAAGAAATGCATACCTGAGATGACTCGGCAATAGCTTCAGCTCCAGCTGCGGTGGTCAATTGAGGGCTTGATTCAATCTTTCTTTGGAAGTTCCAAACTTTCCACTGGTGGTGTCGATTTAAATCAGAATGGCTTGTCAAGATAGTTGATACATTCTAGAATTTTAGCATTTAGCTCGCTGTCAGTCATGTTGGTGATGCAAGCTTTAAGTTTTTCCGTGGGAACTGTATCAGTATCCTGAATGATACTATCAACAATATCTATTCTGAAACATTCTTCTTTCTTTTCATCACTCGGGAATTTCATGGCTTTGAAAACATTAAAGGTAACTTCTTGGTTCTACACTTTCATGGTCAGTTCTCCTTTTTGTACATCAATTACAGTTCGACCTTTAGCCAAGAATGGTCTCCCAATGATGATAGGAACATCTTTGTCTTCTTCCATGTCAAGGATAATGAAATCTACTGGGAGAATGAGTTTGTCAACTTTGACCAGCACATCTTCAACTACACCTCTCGGAAATACGAGCGTTCGATCAGCAAGTTGCAGAGAGACTGAGGTAGGCATTGCTTCTCCAATTTGCAGTTTCCTGTAAATAAAAAAAGGCATCAAATTAACACTTGCACCTAAATCATATAAAGCTTTACCGATATAATGTTCTCCAATGGTGCAAGGAATTGTGAAACTGTCAGGATCTTTCCACTTCGGGGGAAGTTTCCTCTGAATGATGGCGCTGCATTCCTCCGTCAATGCTACTGTCTCGTAATCTCCCAATCTCCGTTTTCATGAAAGAATATCTTTCATGAATTTGACATAGCTAGGCATTTCTTCCAAGGCTTCTGCAAATGGAATGTTGATATGCAGCTTTTTGAACACCTCCAAGAATCAAGCAAACTGTTTATCCAATTTATTTTTCTGGAGTCGTTGAGGAAAATGTGGAGGTAAAGTGATTCTTTCTTGGTATTTTTCCTTTGCTTCTTTTTCCTTCATCTGTGGAACTGCATCTTTTGGAACGTCTTCAATGGTTGCTTTGATTCCAACATCTTTGTTGATTTCAGTGCCACTTTTTAAGGTAATGGCTTGACATTGCTCATTCCCTCGGTTTCTTGGATTTGGTTCTGTGTTACTGGGAAGATTTCCTGGTGGTCTGTAACTCTGAGCATTGGAAAATTGTCCAATTTGATTCTCCAGTGCTTTGATAGAAGCAGATTGGCTCTGAATCATAGCATCGTATTTTTTTAACTGAGCCAGCACTTCTGCAATTCCTGGTTCTTTTTCATGCTCATGGCCTTTGTTCTGTTGTTGTTGGAATCCGGGTGGTGGATAGTTTCTTGGCCCAGAATTGTTGCTCCATGAAAAATTAGGATGATTCCTCCACCCTGGGTTATAGGTGTTGGAATATGGATTGTCCCCCTGTCTGTTGAAATTGTTGACATAATTCACCGTTTCTTCAAGTTGGTTTGTCTCTGGTGCTCCTCCATATGGTGAACTTGTGGATCCAGTGTTACCTTACATGCTGAGATTTTCCATGAATTTGCATATCTGATCCAGCTTGGCATTCACTGCAGTGTTGGCTCCAACTTCATAAATTCCAGCAATTCGTTGAATCAAGCTCCTTTTTGTTGGCCAAAAGGAGTTGTTGTTGGCCATTTCTTCAATTAAGTCTCAGGCTTGATCTTCTCCTTTTGCCATTAAAGCTCCTCCAGCAGCAACATCAATTGTGGTTCTCATTATTCCAGAAATACCATTGTAGAAGGTTTGGATTTGTAGCCATTTTGCAATCTCATGGTGAGGACATTTTCGGAGTAAATCTTTGAATCTTTCCCAAGCTTCACAGAGGGATTCTGAATCTTATTGCACGAAGGATGTAATGTCATTCCTCAACTTTGTAGTTCTGGCTGGTGGAAAGTACTTTGCAAAGAATTTTGTGGCTAGAGTATTCCAAGTTGTGATGGAACCTGCTGGTAGTAAATGTAACCAAGCTTTGGCTCTGTCTTTCAAGGAATATGAAAAAACTCGCAGTCTCATTGCTTCTTCAATGGCTATGTTGTAGTTAAAAGTGTCGCAAACTTCCAGGAAGTTGCTGATGTGGGCATTAGGATCTTCAGTTGCATTTCCCCCAAACTGAACTGACTGTTGAATCATCTGAATGCATGTTTTGATGTCACACGCATTTGCTGGTAAATGAGGAAGTACAATACATGAAATGAGTCCATCAACCACAGGAATGGTTCTGTCTCGAATGGGAATTGGTGGTGCAACATCCAAAGGTTCAGGTTCTATGTTGATCAGTGCTTCTTGGCCTTCTCAACTTTCCCTTCTCAACTGTCTGATGGTTCTTTCAATCTCTGGGTCAAGCAATTTTAGTTCAAAGCTTCTGGTTCGTCTCATGTAGTGTTTGAGAACCTGAAACAAGTAAAAATAAAAACAATAAGTAAAAAGAAAATTAGATACAATTAAAGGTATCTAACCTCAAAACTAATAGTGAAAGATAAATAAGTCCCCAGCAACGGCGCCAAAAACTTGACCGGCGCATAATCACACACGTATAACGCAAGCGCACGTATCGTTCAAGTAGTATAAAAGTATTGATTCCACAAGGACTTAAAACCTTTTGTTATTAATTTATGAAGTTAAATATTTACAAGTATCTAATGAATTGGTTGTTTGATTGGGTGGTGACTTTAAAACTTAAAACAAGTAAATAAAATTGCTTGAAAGTAGATTGAAGAAAATTCAAATTTATAAAACTAAACAGGGTTGTAAATCCTTCCAATATCTTTTTAAAAGATGAAGTGGATATTTTACATTTGTGTAATATATTGGTTTATTAACCTGGAACATGAAGTTATGTAAAAGCCTCTTCCGATGGTCAAATACAAATACCCAGTATAACCCAATTAATCATATTCCAATGTTAACCAAGTTATCTGAATATATTAAGATTAAGTTCCAATTATGGCTACCCCAGCCCGACAGGTATATTCCTATCCTGTAAGGAAATCTATTAAAGGGTTATCTATCCTCAAGGAAGATCGTGGGCTATTAAGTCTAAGGTCTTAAACCTAAAATCCCTTTTCCAAGTTTATTTTAAGTTTACCGAATCAATCTTATTAATGGCCAGTTAACAAAATGCATTAAGACTAAGGCTCAATAAATAAACCTTTATATTACCCAAATCGTAATTTAACCCCTTATAAACCGGTGATATTGGACTTCATCACAACCCCAGATAACTGGCTTAGTTACGACACATATTTACGGGTAGTAAAAACTTAAATAAAATAAAAGACATAAAGTAAAATGCTGAAAGTAAATTGCTGAAAAGTAAATGACGGAAAGTAAAATGCTGAAATTAAATACTGAAAATTAAATGCTGAAAGTAAATGCTGAAAGTAAAATACTGAAAAGTAAATGCTGAAAGTAAATTGCTGAAAGTAAGTAAATGCTGAAAGTAAATTGCTGAAAAGTAAATAAAGTAAAAGTACAATAAAAGAAAATGTTGAGGTAAAAGGATCCACTTTTATTACTTCTATTTTAGATATCTCCCTTAATATAATATATTAACTTTGCATGATAATTACCAACCAGCCATATAGGCGGTATCCAGATTAAGTCAAATTAATAATTAATTACCAATCGACCAATCAGGCGGTATCCAGTTTAGTCAGGTTAAAACCAATTTAAATAATTACCAACCGACCAATATGGCGGTATCCTCGTTAAGTCAGGTTTTAACTAGTTTATATATTTTAATTAAGAGAGATTAATCTAATTATTAGTAATAAAAGTTTTACATTTTACCCCAGCAATGGGGAGTTACCTCCTCATTACTGAAAAGTAAAAATTGAAAATTAAAGAAAGAAAAGTATTGTGCGTAAAAGTAAATTGCAGAAAGTAAAAACTGAAAAGTAAAGAAAAGAAAGTGTGAAAGCTGAAATTAATTATTGAAAGCTGTAAATAAAAAAACAAGATAAAATCTTCTTAGTATTCTTAAGGAATTCCTTAGAAGAAAGTATGAATTTACAAATGAAATGGCTTGGTATTTATAGGCAAAATTTTGCCTCCATCAAATCATCCACCAAATCCATTATTAATGCTCCACTAATTGCTCCACTAATTATTCCACTAATTGCTCCACCAAATCCATTATTAATTTCTATCATGTTTGGTGGGAGCTTGACTATTTTTATTTTTTATTTATTTATTTATTCTTTTGCTTTGAAAATGACTTTAATAATTACACATAACACACATACGGATGTTTCATCAAATTCGGTCATGAAATCTTCAAAATTCGAAATTATTTTGTTATTTAAAGTTGTAGATCTTTGAGTCTTCTTTAATCGGAAACTTGAATCAGCTCAATCCAATATCGGAGTAAATAGTTATGCCCAAACTATGACAGTTGCACAAAATTGGAATTTCCGAAACTGCACTTCGTTAGAACGCCCTTTCAAGTTTCCAATCTCCAAAATTAATATGTCAATTCCAATTTTTTGCCCTTATTTGACCCACATTCATCCTAAATGATTTCATTGAGTCCCAATATTATTTTATCTGCAAAATAAACTAAAACACATCAAAACGTTCATCAAACCCGAGAAACTAAACAAAATATTAAGTAAAATGGGCGATAAATATTGATATATTTTCCGCTCATCACATGTAAATATTGTATTTATATGTATGAATGTTCTATGTTGAATTTAATTTATGTAATTAAATCAATGAGTGTCATGTACATTAATTGTCACATGATTCAAATGTTCTAAAAATTTATATAATTTTTTAGAAAATGATTTTACATGATTGATTATGTTGATTATATTCTTACATTGGGTAATTGGATCATGATTGGACACATAGTGGCTTTTTGACTCTAACCCCATTGAAAAATTTTATTAAACATAATTTCTTTCATGATAAAATAAGACAAAAGTATTAACAATTGTGCATGAATGTCTGTAGAAACTTTGTGTTTTTTGATATGGCTTCCACAACAAAGAACATTATCGTTGAACTCAACAAGGGTGAGAAACTGAATGGCGATAATTATGAAATTTGGAGCATGAAAATCCAATACGTGCTAGAAGAACAAGAGGTTCTTGAAACCCTGAAAATGAGCATGGATGAACCTGAACATGGCACTACGGCCCAACACAGGCGAGACCGAGAGGCTTTTGAGGCCTGGAAGAAAAAGAATTCCATTGCCCGCATTACGTTGCTAAGCAGTATGGATAATGACCTAATGAAAGAGTTCAGGAAATATGACATTGCTAAGGACATGTGGTCCACACTAGCTGACAAGTTTGGTAGTATATCAATAACCAAACTCAGGTCACTCACAATCAAGTTTGACACATACAAAAAACTCCCTGAGTTTACTATGTCAAAACACTTGAGGCAAATGTCAAACATGATTACTGAACTGGCAGATGCTAGACATGTTCTTACAGATGAATAGAAAGTCCAAGCGGTCATTCGTTCTCTTCCAAATATCTAGGAGCATATGAAGATACATTTGACCCACAATGAGAGCATCAAAACCTTTGATGATGCTAAACGTCACCTTGAATTACAAAGCGACCGACTCGCGGCCGCTAAGTCAAATACTGAAGTGTATATGATAGAAACTAGCAAACCTGAGGGTTTCAAGAAGAAATGAAAATTTCATGGTGGTGGGTTCCAATTCGGAAAAGAATAAAATTCTCCCAAGCCAGAAAAGAAACAGAAAACTAATCAACATGGGAAAGGAAAACATCCTACCAAAAAGAAAAACATGGCAAAGGTTAAATATTTTAACTGTGGTAAGAAATGTCATTTTGCTCGTGACTGCACTGAGCCTAAAAATGTGAATACCTTTCGTGCATATTTAAATGAAATATGTGTTTCAAGTTCAATATTTCTAACTGAATCTAATCATTCGTGGACTGTAGACTCAAGAGCCACAGAACATGTAGCGAAGGATAGAGATGCCTTCGTGGAATTTCGACGAATTTCACCTGGGGTGAAGTGGATATATGTTGGCAACAACTCACGGGTTGAAATCAAATGAATATGAATATGCAAGTTAGTCATGCATGGTGGAAAAACTTTACTACTACATGATGTATTGTTTGCTCCACAAATTCGTCGAAATTAGTTTTTGTGTTGGTTTTGGTTAATTTAGGTTTCAATTTGAACTTCCATAAATTTGGTGTTGATTTTTACTTAGGTACAATACACTATGGTTCTGTTGGGGTTTTAGGTGCTAAATCCGGTAACGCAGCGGAAACGGTGGAAAATCAAATTTTCGGATTTCAAAACTTTTTCTCGGATTAATTAAATAAACATATTTATTTAATTACCCAATAATTAAATTATGAAATAAAATTCAATAAATCAAATTTATGTGAATTTATCGAATTGCCCTTACACTTGGCATTTTGTTCATTTTAGTCTGAAATTGTTCAAATCAATTTTGGATGATTCTAAATCATTTTTAAGATGAACTTAACATGTCCCAAATTTCAAAACACCATTTGCAACATAAAACCCAAAAATTCAAGCCAAGGCCGTGAGCCTCTATTAGGGTCCAAATTGTGCATTTTGCACTTCCATACTTCAAAAGACATCAAGGCAAAATCCAATCAACCCAATATTTTACATGCATCATATACAAATCCAAATACACCATATAAATGAAAAGCCCCAAATTTGGAAGTGGTCTTAAACCCTAATTTTTCAATTTCTTCAAATTGGACAAATTAGACCAAATTGGTTAAATCAATTACTTTAATCATGTTTCTTCCATTCAAATCAAGTCTCAACACAATGAAACAACTCTAGATCAAATCTAGGTCATCTAAGAGTGGGTCAACAACTCTAGATTAGCAACAAAGTTTCCAAAACCTTAAAAGAATACTTATAACTACACTAGTCACAAGCTTCCACCGTTATACATGCTCAACACTTTCACCAAACTTCCATTCACCAAAAACACAAAGAATAAAGAAAAGAATATCATAAGAACATCACAAGATGTAGCCTAGAACATAAGGAACAATTTCCTCTCTAATAGCAAGTTAAGAAAACTTACTAAAATCCAAGCTTTTCTTTACTTTTCCTTTCTTCCTCTCAAGCTTCTCTTGTTTTCTTTTAATGGAGTTTAGGTTAGAAAGTGTATTAGGTTATTTACCAAATGAAAAAGAAAATAATATATACTTGTTACACTAAGGCCTTGGCCGAAATTCACAAGCATATATATAACAATTTTAATTTCAATTTCATTTGATATAAATTTGATCAACTTGATATAAATATCTAATAAACTCTTTATAGATATTTTAATTAAGTCAAAAAAGGCAACTAAATCATTTAATCCAAATATCCAAATGTTAAGATATTTATATTTTAATTAATTTAATAATTTAACAATTAAATAATTAATTAATTAATTAAATACAAATATATTAAATATATATATAATATTTACATTAAATATCAAATATATATATTCATTTAGGATATTAGTCAAATATCTCAATTTGACTATTAATTAATGTGTATTTAAATTAATCAAATATTAAATGTAAATACACAATAATTAAGCAAATAACTATCGGGTCCATTTAGCATGTATTTTGCGTTTAACATTTAAATGAATTTATAAATAATCAATATTATTTATAAATGTTGTTCTAGTGCTCTACAAGTATATTTCATTATTGAGACTCTCTAGATTCAGGTATATCCGTCACAAAATCCAATTTCGTGTCCATAATTTATCCACCCGTAAATTATGACGATCACGGATAATCTCGCTGAATCATACAGGTCGAGGTCATGGCAAATGTATAATTCCTCCGTCACAGGTATCCGGATAAATCCCAGAGATATAGATGTAAACGTCAAATCTCTATAGGGATTATCCAGTCGACTATTCTATTAGCAATCTCAAAAAAAACATTTAGAACTAGCTTCTAAATTGTACCACGGGCCCATGGTTTTTATCTGATTGCTAATCATATGGACTACCTATGCTCTGATACACAGAACTGACGGATCCTATCTCGATACACACAGGACACCCTGAGGATCTATCTACACCCAACGAACATGCGGAGGTCTGATCTTAATAGATCGGTGACGTGACTGCCATCTAAGTGTAGAAGATGTCTCATGCGCCCACAGTGGTATCTCAAGTCGAAGAATCACAAGTGCTACTCAACCCGACAAGATTCTTATTGATGTGGGTGTACCATCCATTAAGAATCTTCGGTGAGTCATTCAATATTTATCCACTATAAACACCTACACGTCTATACGAGTCTCCCTACACACATGGTTCATTGGGATAAACCATCAGACCAAGTCTCGATATACGACATGTACTGGTCTCAACAGATTTGACTAACCGACCCGTGTTAGTGAATCTTGACCAGGAACTGTATTTGATAATATACATTTAGCAGTGACACTTCCCAATGTCAATTACAAACTATCTTTGTAACTGTGTACTGCATTATATATTATCGGGCCTTTGTCTAATATATACATATCACTAAACCATATTTAGTTTCAATCTAATCTAATCAGATCGAATGCGTATATAAAAACAAGAGGTGCAACCATAAATAAGTAATATTATGGAAAAGGGGATTGTTCATATTCATGAATCAGACATAAATACGGTCCGGATTGGCGCTCTGAGCACCAACCCCAACAGGTTCTGGTTATTTTCTGGATGGTTTTATTGTATTAAATGTTGAATGTTTTAATCACAATTCCATTTTCATTTGTTACTTCATCTGTCAGTGATGATAGTGATGTAACTTTGTGGCATGCTAGACTTGGCCACATTGGCCAGCAAATAATGAACTGATTAGCCAAAGAATGCTTTCTGGGAAATATTGAGAAGGTAGATTTGTCAACTTGTGAATATTGTTTGGCTAGAAAAACTATGAAAAACCCATTTGGAAAAAGAACTATAGCAAATTTCCATTACAATTAATCAATTCAGATATATGTGTTCCAATGAATGTCAGAGCAAGACATGGAGCATCTTATTTCATCACATTTATTGATGATTTTACACGCTTTAATTATGTCTATTTGATTGCTCATAAATCTGAAGCATTATAATGTTTTAAGAAATTTATAAATTTAACAGAAAATCAATTAGACAATAAAATTAAATCGCTACACACTGACCGTGGTCGTGAGTACTTATCTAATCAGTTCAGAGAATTATATGATTAAAAAGGAATTAGTAATCAGTTGACTACTCATGCTACTCCTCAACAAAATGGTGTTGCGGAAAAAAGAAATAGAACTCTTCTTGAAATGGTTAGGTCTATGGTGGCACAAGCAAATTTGCATATAACCTATTGGGGTGGTGATGCATTATTAACTGCCACATATGTACTTAATCGAGTGCCATCAAAATCTGTTACCACCACACCATATGAGTTATGGACAGGTTGCAAACCAGATATTCACTTTCTGAAACCTTGGGGTTGTGCGGTCTATGTACATGTGCGTTCCCACGAACATGGAAAGTTAGGCCCAAGAGGAAAAAATGTATCTTTATAAGATATTCTGAACAATCAAAAGGGTATGTTTGCATAGGTGAACATGAAAGTGAAGGCGTGACAGAATTTGAATCACGATATATCACATTTTTAGAAAATGATTTTCCTTAGTAGGGAGAGATAGGTCAAGATTTATCTCTATATGAAACTCAGGATCATATGGATCACATGATTGGTGAACACTCGAGTTACCTAATTTAAGTGGGAGTGATGAGAGAAATTTGAGAAAACATGATGAATTTATTTCACATGAATCTCAAAATGATGATTAGTTTCACATGAGTCTCATTTACGTGATCTGAGTGGAAATGATGTACATAATCCAAGTGGGAGCAATGTGCATGATCCAAATGGGAATAATATGGAATGTGAGGAATTAGTTCCACCACTAGAATCCCAATTACGACGTAGTAATCGTGTAGGCATTCCTCGACGTCGTTGTGATATCGAAGGAGAAACCTTTATGATTCTACCTCAAGAGGATGAAGAACCTAGAAACATAAAAGAGGCTCTTCAGTGTCCTGCTAAGGAAAAATGGATAAAAGCAATGGAAGAAGAAATGGAGTCAATAAGGTCCAACCAAGTTTAGAAATTGGTTGATCTACCCAAAGGACGCAAAGCTATCAATAACAAATGGGTTCTAAAAAAATAATGCGTAATGTCGATGGCAATATCGAAAGATATAAAGCACGGCTTGTAGCAAAAGGGTATACACAACATGAAGGAATTGACTACGAAGAGACTTTTTCACCTGTTGTAAGGTTTACCTCAATTCGCTTGATTCTAGCTATAGTAGCAAGTATGGATCTAGAATTACATCAAATGGATGTAAAAACTATTTTTCTCAATGGAGAACTTGATGAAGAAATCTACATGGAACAACCAATAGGTTTCGTAAAAGAAAATGAAAAGGAGAAAATATGTAGACTTTTAAAGTCTATATATGGTCTCAAGCAATCATCTAGACAATGGTATATACGATTCCACAATACAATCATTTTGAATGATTTCACAATGATAAATGAGGATCATTGTGTGTACACCAAGAGAGATAAAGATAAGTTCATTATCTTATCTCTGTATGTGGATGATATACTTATAGCTAGAAATGATAAGGAGTTTGTAAAACACATTAAAGAATGGTTATCATCTAACTTCGAGATGAAAGATATGGGTGAAGCTGCATATATTCTTGGGGTTAAGATCTCAAGAAATCGTTCAAAGAATTTATTATCTCTATCACATGAGTCATACATAAACAAAATTCTTGAACGCTTCCAAATGCAGGCTTGCAAACCCATTGATACTCCTATCACAAGAACTTAAGCTTTGAGTCGTAGATTGTGTCCTGAAACTCCACAAGAAATGGAAAAAATGAAGAAAGTTCCTTATGCAAATGCAATTGGAAGTTTAATGTACGCAATGTTATGTACAAGATCTGATATATGTTTCGCTGTTGGAATGGTAAGTAGATATCAATCCAATCCAGGACTAGCACATTAGAAAG
This sequence comes from Zanthoxylum bungeanum, assembly GCA_019454045.1. Taxonomy (NCBI): domain Eukaryota; kingdom Viridiplantae; phylum Streptophyta; class Magnoliopsida; order Sapindales; family Rutaceae; genus Zanthoxylum; species Zanthoxylum bungeanum. Next base: position 19,782 of record SKCR01045187.1, on the reverse strand, counting down.
CAGTTAAAAGAATATTTAGGTATCTGAGAGGGACAGCTGATTACTCATTGTGTTATAAAGGAAATGATCTGTAATTGAGAGGCTATACTGATGCTGACTGGGGAGGAGATTTAGATGAAAGAAAATCTACCTCCGGTTTTATTTTCTTGCTAAACAATGGTGCCATTTCATTGAGCAGTAAGAAACAATCTTGTATAGACTTATCCACAATTGAGGTTGAATTTGTGGCCTTTTCATCGGCAGTATAAGAGGTTGTGTGGTTGAAAAGGTTCTTGGATCATTTGGGTATATCAAATGAAGCTTTTGGTCTAGTATTAGTTAACTGTGATAATGAAGCAGCGATAGCCTACACAGAATACCCAAAATTCCATTGTAAAACGAAACATATAGATATCAAATATAACTTTGTGAAAGACATAGTTGCACGAGAAGAGGTAAACATGAAGTACATTTCTACGCAAGAAATAGTAGCAGATCCATTGACCAAGCCTGTTCCTATAGATGTCTTTGTTAGACATGTAAAAACTCAGGGATTGCGTATATGTTAATGTGCTCACATATTATGATATGTATTTTTCCCAAATAATGTTTACTAATGTTAATACTCATTGATGTTTGTATTTAATGCTTACATGTTAATATGTTGATACATGTTTTTTAAACAAATATATTATTAGTTAGTATGATAAGTATGTCGGACAAGTGACTGATTGGCCCTCTCACACGGGCAATCGCCTCCATTACTTTGTGTTAATGGGAAATGAGACAAATTTTTAAGCTAATTATCTGAGTGATAATTTAGAGAGCTCATGCTTGAAAATTAAGTAATGTCGTTATGAGGTCATTTTCTTTGTGATATGACCTAAGGTGAATAAGTTTGTTTCACCTTACTTGTCTTAATGTCAGATATGAGTTAGACATTGTGTTTGTCTGAACAATAATCTGTACGGTATTTTATGAGACATACGCTCCATGGGAAATGAGAGAATACTGTTGGAGTTCTACGGTCCCAAGGATCGAATCAAAAGCATATAAACATGTGTGGATAACAACGACGAAGTTGCGAAATACTTACATCGATCGGTTGAGCGATGCGAGAGGAAACAAAGCTTCAAATTCTGCTCGGCAGTGGCAGTTCACAGCTCACTGGTTTGGCTCGGTTTTGGTCCTTCGTCAAGCTCCAAGCTTCGTCGAACGATTCCCGGCTCATGGGTGGACTTCCCTATCACCTTCGCATGACTTTGTTGTGTGCTAACACTCTCGATTTTGCCACAAAATCGCGACTCTAAACCATTTAAATACATTTTCCCCAGGATTATGTTTTAAATGTTAATCTTTCAATTCTTTCTTGATTCTAATAGTCCAACTATTTAATCAACGATTTTGGTACTTTTATTATAATGATTACAATAGTCCAACTATTTAATCAACTATAATTAATATATTAAAATCAATTATATTGATTACTATAATCCAATTATAAAATCAACTATAAATGAATAGTTTGAATATAGTCCAACTATTATTTAAAACAACGATTAAATATTAGTCCAACTAACATTTAATATTTTGACGAATGATATTTGAATGAGCGCGTATGGTAAGTAATTAAACGAATATTGCAAATTCAATTCTTGCCTCCCACTATTTTTCGGCGAGCCTCTAACCCTCTGTCGAGTACTCGGGAAACCGTGTTTCCTAGTGGGCTAGGATCCCGTTAAATATCACACAATCTTGACTTTGGCCAACAAATTATATGATAATTAACTAGGTAGATCTCTAAGGTCAATTGGATCCAATCCAATTCCTAGATCCGGTAGGGGGACATCTGATGAGCGGAAAATATATCAATATTTACCGTCCCTTTAACTTAATATTTTGTTTAGTTTCTCGGGTTTGATGAACGTTTTGATGTGTTTTAGTTTATTTTGCAGATGAAATAATATCGGATCTCAATGAAATCATTTAGGACGAAATATGGGTCAAATAAGGGCAATTATTGGACTTGATATTTTAATTTTGGAGATTGGAAACTTGAAAGGGCATTTTTGACGAAGTGCAGTTTTGGAAATTCCAATTTTGCGCATCTGTTGTATTTTGGGCATAACTTTTTACTCCGATATCGGATTGAGCTGATTCAAGTTCTAAATTAAAGAAGACTCAAATATCTACAGCTTTGAAAGACAAAATAATTTCGAATTCTGACGATTTCATGCCCGAAATTGATCAACCATCCAGAAGTCTGTTGTGTGTAATTATTAAAGTCACTTTCAATCATTTTCAAAGCAAAAAAAAATAAATTAATAAATAAATAATAAAAATTATCAAATCATCACCAAACATGATAAGAGATTAGTGGAGCAATTAATAATGAATTTGGTGGAGCAATTAGTGGAGCAATTAATAATTGATTTGGTGGATGATTTGACGGAGGCAAAATTTTGCCTATAAATACCAAGTCATTTCATTTGTAAAATTCATACTTTCTTCTAAGGAATTCCTTAAGAATACTAAGAAGATTGTATCTTGTTTGTTTATTTATAGCTTTCAGTAATTAATTTCCGCTTTCGCACTTTCTTTTCTTTACTTTTCAGTTTTTACTTTCCGCAATTTACTTTTACGCACATTACTTTTCTTTCTTTAATTTTCAGTTTTTACTTTTCAGTAATTTACTTTCAGTAATTTACTTTTCAGCAATTTACTTTTCAGCAATTTACTTTCAGCAATTTACTTTCAGCATTTACTTTTCAGCATTTAATTTTCAGTATTTAATTCCAGCATTTACTTTCAGCATTTATTTTTCAGTATTTAATTTTCAGTATTTAATTTTCAGTATTTTACTTTATGTCTTTTATTTTATTTAAGTTTTTTTACTACCCGTAAATATGTGTCGTAACTAAGCCAGTTATCTGGGGTTGTGATGAAATCCAATATCACCGATTTATAAGGGGTTAAATTATAGTTTGGGTAATTTAAAGGTTTACTTATTAAGTCTTAAGCTTAATGCGTCTTGTTAATTGGCCACTAATAAGATTGATGTGGTAAATCTAAAATAAACTTGACAAAGAAATTTTAGGTTTCAGCCTTAGACTTAATAGCCCACGATCTTCTTTGAGGATAGATAACCCTTTAATAGATTTCCTTACAGGATAGACATATACCTGTCGGGCGGGGGTAGCCATAATTGGAACTTAAACTTAATGAATCCAAATAATTTGGTTGACATAGACATATGGTTCAATTGGGTTAAACTGGGTATTTGCGTCTGACCATCGACATAGGCTTTTGCATAATTTAGTGTTCCAGGTTAGTAAACCGATTTATTACACAAACATAAAATAACCACTTCATCTTTAAAATGATATTGGAAGAAATCACAACCCTAGATAGTTTTTAATATTGAATTTTCTTAAAACCTGTTTTCGAATAATTTTATTTACTTGTTTTTAAATTTAGAATCGTCACCATTTCAAATCAATCAAACAATGTGTTAGATACTAGTAATCATTTGACCTCATAAAATTAATAGATTAGATATTAAGTCCTCGTGGGATCGATATTTTTATACTTCTTGAACGATACGTGCGCTTGTGGTATACGTGTGTGTTTACGCCGGTCAACATCCATGTCCGAAACATATATCTTATATATGCCAATACATCCAATGTATTACCTAACTTTTTTCTCTGAATCAACTAAGCCTTGGCTTTGGCACAACAAACTTAGTGATCCCAGTTAAGCGCGACCCATTGACCATGGAAAGCTTCGTAATCAATGTCGATGGACAATAAGTGGTCTTGAATTTGGCCAACAAACCACAACTTGGACAAGACACCAATATGGAACAAAGCCTTCGTGATTCAAACACATCCTTGACGGACAAAGGCCTTGACTTTGGCCAACAAGCCAATGCCAGTCTCGGATCTTGAGTGAGAATCACTCAGTAGAAGGAAATACGCTTAATATTTAGCGAGGGTTTTTCGCGTGTAAATTGGCAACCAATTTATTATCTTTGTTAAGGTCTCATCATCATACACCCTTAAGCATGCATTCTAAACACATAATAAAGCGCATATGAATAAATAATAATGATATGCGAATGAATATTTTACACATTGATCCTAGATCAAATCTCTCCATTTCTCTCTCCCGTTAGCACATGTATTACTTCTACCCGTTACACTACACTTCTAAAGAAACCTCATTTACATTGAGGGGAATAGGTGAGAAGAGAATACAAAGAATAAGGAGGTAATAAGGCTGGACACGCAGGTCCAATTAATAAATCAAATTTATTACAACAATTTCTAAAATTGCCCCACCCATCTAATATCCATCTGATATACATTATTCATGCATCGCAACCATGTATTCACACAAGCATGTTATCAATCAATCTAATCAAATTAATTAATCTGATAATTAGTGACCATCCAATGTTCAAACAACGATTTGATTTTGCTCGAGTCAAACTCATTTTGCGAATAAGTACTCAAAGTACGAATTCTCGAATTAAATTAAACTACATAATTAAATCCAATTCAATTTGTATTTAATATTAATTCGCTATTTAATTCCAAATTAAATACTACAATTTATTAATAAAATTTTTACGACTTAAATTCCAAATTTAATCGTTACGGGTCTCAAAGCCCGATTAATATCCAATATTAATTTAATTAAAGTTCAATGGGCTTTTAATTAATTTCTTAAGGCGTGGACTTTTGGTCAACTCGGGTCGAACCCAATAACCAAAGTCCAATCCGGGAGTTACCCCATAAGCCCAAAAATCAATTTAGGCCCATTAGGCCCAATTAAACTTTAAAGGTCCATTAAGTCGCATTTGGGCTTTATGGAGGCGGTTTTGAGCCTAATTGGATCCAACCAATTTAGCCTAAACCCAACTTTGTACAACAAAGCCCAATTAGCCCAATTACAACACTTAAGCCCAAATCCAATTTCAAGCCCATTTAACTAAACACAAAAATTCCAAATTTAATATTTAGTTAAACTAAAGTGTATTAACATAATTAATCACCCAAATCAATATTTCCAAAACACCAAATTAGTACTAATTAATCATGCCATTTTCATCATCACATGTCCAACACATTTTGATTAAAATCAAACCCATTTCATGCTACACAAAGTCTCGGCCAAAGGGGATTATTTTGTCCAAATCAAATTCAATCCAATTAAATTCAATTCAACATTAAATCAATATCCCCAATTGATTTCCAACACATCCAATGATCAAAAAATCAAAAATTCACCAAGACAATTTAGGGCATATCTCTCGGCCAAGCAAGAAGTTTTGGGGAAAAATGTTCCAAACATAATTTAATCAAATTGATCCAATCAATCCTCAATTAAACATGTATTAAGTATACTCAAACATCCAATTTATTCAAATCATGCTCAAATACAATTTACCCAAATTTTAAGCCTAAATTCGTTTCATGCTTTTAACAACGCTCTGATACCATTGTTGGAGTTCTACGGTCCCAAGGATCGAATCAAAAGCATATAAACATGTGTGAATAACAACGACGAAGTTGCAGAATACTTACATCGATCGGTTGAGCGATGCGAGAGGCAACAAAGCTTCAAATTCTGCTCGGCAATGGCAGTTCACAGCTCATTGGTTTGGCACGGTTTTGGTCCTTCGTCAAGCTCCAAGCTTCGTCGAACGATTCCCGGCTCATGGGTGGACTTCCCTATCACATTCGCACGACTTCGTAGTGTGCTAGCACTCCCAATTTTGCCACAAAATCGTGACTCTAAGCTTCCCTTTTCCTCTTGGTTCATGGCAGTGAACTGCCAAAACAGAAGAGAAATTTGCCCCATTGGGCGAGAGAGAGAGAGATGAGAGAAAGTGAGGTTGTGTGTGTTGGTTCCAAATTTGTGTATCAAATACTCAAATTTGAATTTCAAATTCATTTGCCATGAATTTGGCTTTCAAAAAGTCAAGCCATAATTGCACCAACCACTTCCATCAACTTACATCAATCCATCAATCATGAATAGTGACTTGCGTTAATCACTCAAAGTGAAAGACATCCATCATTTGATTGACGAATGATGTGACGCTAGATGCGACAAACGATTTGACACTAGATTTGACTTGTGTGCCGCACTCAAATTCGAAATGCGAATACGCTCGCAAATAATCTCGGGCTCGGGTTCGCTAATTCCAAATTAACGAATTTTCCGTTGCGTCGTAATTAAATCTAATTTAATTAAATAATCATGCCTAGCATAATTACTATTCACATCGCTAACGAATTAATTCTAAATTAATTCGTTCGCCCGAATTAAAATCTAATTTTAATTCCACGTCGAAATCCAATTTCGTTTAATATATCGAATATATTAATTAATCGATTAATTCCAATTAATTGTTATCTCTCTTTAAATGATATTTTATCCAGATAAAATATCTCTGCAATTAATCCTATATTAATTTTCTCTCTCTTCTAATTAATCCCAGATTAATTTAGAGTGCGAGTCATACGTCATCGGTGAATCTTTGGGAAGCGGCCCATGAGATCCCCGGATATGTTGGCAGTAAATTCGGTTGTCGGACTATCCGAACACGTAAGTACCAAGTACTATGTTTTACCGATTTACAAGACAAGGTTGGCTTCTAGCAAAGCGCCATGCCTACCCAATTCTCCAGAAATATCCTTACAGGAATAAAGGATCTATATCAGGCGTAGTATACGTAGTATTGTGTATGTCGATCCAGTATCAGATGATCACGTGCTAGGCCTGGGGCTGGAATTGTGTCTGCCCCGTACGAAGCACATGTCGGATGTCTGGTAACTAGTCTCTATGATCGGATATACATGACCTTGTCATAATATCCCGATAGCTGCAGCATTTAAGAGAACCAGTCCCGTATCCTACGTGACCATCATCTCCACTATGACTGGAGTGATACTTCCGTCTTGACATCACACCCAACACACTACGATTCTCAATATACCCAGCATTGGCGTACACAGAACTTATTAAAGCCCTGGACGACCGCAACTAAAGTATATTGATTGTCGCAAGTATTAGCGGTGCAAGTCTCAAGTTAAGACCAAATACACCTACCCTGATTTCGGACTTCCATAGACACATAGTCATACTACCAATGGAATTTCGAGGGGGTCTATCCAGAGCGAAGCTGTTTTCCATACCATCGGTAAAACACAACCTCCTATTACACTTGCATGAGTATCATATACCCAAATATATAAGAACTATGTCGTTGTGCCCTCACAACTCGCACAAGTGTAATACTAGTCTTTTACGCATTTATCGATGTCCAATCTCGACAATGCTCTGACTAGAGATATTTAATGATTTATCTTTGTGGACTAATACTGTCTCATATCATTCTCAATCCAGGAACAAATCATAGGGGCCTCCTATCATTAATATATCTTGGTGATCTAATCACAAATGATAAGAGTGCAATCTCCTTTGTCACATAGTTAATTTGTACAACAACACTGTGATCTGTACAAATAGTGATGCTATGGGTCATAATTGTCCAACAAATACCGTAGCATATGTTTTCATACCATGTGTACATTTGTGACTATTGAGGGTAATACAAGTAAAGATCTCAGTCTTGATATTGTGTGAGACCCTTGAGATTATTTCAATCTCATATTGTACCCTTTAGACTATTGTTTGCTTCTTAAAACTTAAATTTGATGATCGCTATCTTGGAGCATTACTGAAGGATCATGAGAGATTCGATCTGAAATGACATCTTTGGAAAAGAGAATTGAATCAAGGTTGAGAGATTCGAGAAATGAGAAAGATCATTATATGAGTAATATCACATTAGCTTGTATTCACTGGTCGACCAATTATGTTGTTCTATGTGATTAAACATGATTGTGAATACAAAATAAATATTACATCCGAAAAGAGTCAAGAGAGATTTAATATAATAAATGATCGAGGATACTGCATACATAATCCACTATGGTTCTATCCATTTTTTGAGCAGCTATATATTCCTAACAGATGTATAGCAAGTGAGCTCTCGAAGTATGTTGGTCGCACGACACAATTGCTAAGTATGAATTATTCTTGTAGAGACAATAAAAAGTGTTGATCCCATCATGTGTGAGTGGGAGATGTTGGAAATTATTAAGTTGTTGTAAATTATTAAGTAACAACAAAAGTTGAAAAATAACAACAATTAGTAAAATGTTAAATAAGGAACATATGGTACACCCATGATGGTAACATTTTTGGAAGGGTTAGAGAAAGTCATTATGCATCCAAATACATGTGATTACATAGTAATCAATGCATGTGATTACATAGTAATAAAGGCTTACTTCCAAATGCATGTGAGCTAATAGGAAGTAATGCATGTGATGTTAAAGTAACTTGATTTCCCTCCTATAAATAAGAGTATTTGCTTATTGAGTTAAGCAATCAATTAAGTTTGATTAAGAGCATCTCTACAAGAAGTAAGGTATGCAATTGTGTTGTGATTAACTTAGGTTTATTTCAATTAGTTTGTAAATAAATCTAGGACTAGTAAAACATGTTTGGTTAGATCCTAAGAGGACAAATATGTAAATATATTAGAGATTATGTTTCCTAACAGTACTATATTTGTTCTTGTTTTGCTATTGTTAATTTAATTATTTATATCAATTACAACTTATAATCATAGAAATTGGTTTCTAATGTGGCTTCTAAATTCTAATTTGGATGGTAAGAGGTCTGTTCATGGCACTGGTAACAATTATTTATATATTTTTAGTTTATGATTATTTAATTGTGTTGATGAGGATTTCTGCAACTAAGATATTCAAACAGTACGGCAAGGGCAAAAAGGGAACTTCTATTTTTGGGAGAATTAGACGGCCATATGTAAAGGTCAATTCTCGGGCAGTACGAGAATCTGAGCACCCCTTCCTCGGATCTGGCACAGATTTCATAGGCCGACAACATCAGAACCGAGGCCGACCACTTAGGACCGACAGCTCGGTTTGATGTATCTTACCTCCTGGAATGGGTTGACGAGTTCGGATATTTCGGGCCAGGACGGGAACAGTTTGGGACGCTCGGCAGGTCACTTTGGCCGACCTCTTGAAGACCGACGTGGGTTCAGAGTAGTTGGATTTTTCCTCCAAAATCAACTTTCACATTCAAAATCTAACAGGCTGTCATCATTAATGAAAAGGTGTGACATTGTACTTTTACGGCATGATGTGACGGGAAATCAGAGGGTAGGCTTTGCTTTCGGCGATGGCAGATTGGGGAAGAGAACTTGTCAAATCACCGGAAACCCGCAGACCTGCAGTGCTAGCATAACAAAGATATGGGAACAGTATTGTACATCCATTAGTATATAAGGGGAGGGTTATCTCATTTGTAAGGGTTGGAAAAAATTTCATTCGATTACTACTTGTAAGAAGCACAAAGAACAACCAACAACTCGGTTACTATTAGACTTGTCCCTAAATAGGTCGGTCCAGGCTGGATTAGCTCCGCCGAACCACGTTAAACACTCTTTGTCGATTTTTTGTGTTTATCTTGTCTTTTGCCAAATTTGCTTTTGGTCTCCCATACCAAATAAATTCAAGGTTGAAGAAGGATTGTCTCGGGAGGGTTATCTCGAAACTGCCCCTGGGATGAAAATCATCATTCAACAGTTGGCGCCGTCTATACGGAAAAAGCGAAAAGCAACTTGCGTGGTAGGACGATGGCGGAAGATGGGAAACATAGATCATCGGAGAGCTCAACGACAAAGTGGATGGGAAAATGGAGGAAAGCATGCAGAAGGACAGGGAGGAGAACCAGACCCTCATGACGGCCATGTTGGAGAAGTTAGAAAGACTAGAAAAAGTAAATAATGAAAGGTTGGCGGCTGGTCCAAGTCGGAGGAGAAACGAGATAACAGAAGGAAAGAGAGTGGTAGACCTAAACGAAAATGATGAACCCGGGAGGAAGGATCCCCAGAGGGTGAGGTCGGTTGTGATAGCAAGAACTTTGCGGGCGGAAAGAATGCGGGAAAAAGAAGAGGAGAGACGGGTTCCAGAATCCTCCAGTAATATGTCCCGCTCTAAGAGGGGGAAGATGAAAGACGCGGTGGAGGAGATAGAGAGGCATCTAGTCACGAAGCACGTCGCGCTCGGAGTGGCAGGCGTGAAGAAGCTCGCGGGAGACAACGCGAGGCCACTGACAACCATATGAAAGCTTGGTTCATAAAGGAAATGAGAAAGTGGGAAGATAACTTGGAGACGGATAAAGGGGATAGTCGGGATGGGGAGGCGGCATCTCCCTTCACAGAAGAAATCATGTCCGCTGAATTTCCTAGGCAGTTCACCATGTCTTCTATGAGCTCCTACAGGGGCCATACTGACCCTAAATCCCATATTGAAAGTTTTGTTTTGTTGATGGAGGTCCAAGGGATGGTGGGAGAGGCCATATATAGGGTGTTCCCTCTAAACCCTAAGTCGACCTGAAATTATGTGGTTTATGAGTTTGACTCCGGGAAGTGTCGGTAGTTTCTATCCGCTCAGGAAATCATTCGTCCGGCATTTCAAAGGAGCATGCGTTCCGAAGAAGACAGTAGGAGAATTGAGATTGATGAAGCAAGGAAATGATGAGCCCCTAAAGAGCTTTATTGAAAGATATCACAACTTAGTGCTCGAGGTCGGGGCGTACGAGTCACCGGAAGCACTGGAAAGTCTCAAAGGGGCCCTTAGGGTGGGGAAGTTGTGGACGCACCTGAGGGTGCAAGACATCCCGGATTACGCCACTGCCCTGGAGTTGGCTAGGAAGTTTGTATTAATGGAAGAAGAATAGAAGGTTGCCCGGAGAGGGATTGATACGAAAACGGATACGAAAAGACGAAACCCGATCCAAGATCCCGTAGACCCTCAAAGAACCTGTCCTTGAAAACCCTTGGAGATAGCCTCAGACGAATTTTGCCAGCAAATAGAACGCCACAAAGGATGCCAACCCTTTGATAAGTCTTTGTTCAATCACTGAACGATGATAAAATTTTCTCAATCTCAAGAAAAATATGTTACTATTCACGCACAAAATAATAGGTTCATTCATTAAGAGGTGTTTTTGAGTTTAAACAGTAACATACTCAAACCCTAAGAGAGCTAAAAAGACTAATATAGCCCTAAACTACCAATTACCAACTAAAAACCCATAACTCCTAATTTCTAGCCCATTTTGAACCCATAATTAAATAAATAAACTAACCCAAATAATAAATAAAAACGGACATCCATGTTGGTTCCATATATAAAAATAAATAATAAATAAGCCTAAACAAACGAAATCGATCCATGCTGCTAGGATCACATCAATATTATTTTAGCCTAATTAAATAAATTAAATAGAAAAATCCAATTTAACTATTAAATTTATTTTGCCGATTAATTCCAAAATAATCGCGTTCTATTCTCTCGATGAATTTAATCCCAGATAAATTCTCGACGTAATTAATCACAAATTAATTCTTTCTTTTGATAATTAATTCCCAGATTAATTATTACCGTAATTAATCCCAGATTAATTCTTATTCGAGTCAAATGTCATCGGTGAATCTTTGGGAAGCGACCAAAGAGATACTTGGATATGTTGGCAGTAAATACGGTCATCGGACTATCCGAATACGTGCGTACCCAGTACCATGTTCTTACCGATTTACAAGACATGGTTGGCTTCTAGCAAAGCACCGTTCCTACCCAATTCTCCAAAAATATTCTTTAAAGGAATAAATAATATTTGTCAGGCGTAGCATACGTAGTATAGCGTATTATGATCCAGTATCGGATGTCACATGCTAGGCCTGAGGTTGGAATTGTGTCTGTCCCGTACGAAGCATATATCAGATCTCTGGTAACTAGTCTCTATAATCGAATAATCATGACCTAGTCATATTATCCCGATGACTGTAGTACTTAAGAGTACTAGTTCCGTATCTTACGTGATCGTCATCTCCATATGATTGAAGTGATACTTCCATCTTGACATCACACCCAATACACTACAATTCTCAGTATACCCAGAAGAGGCGTACACAGAACCTGTTAAAGCCCTGGACGACCAAAACCAAAGTATACTGATTGTCGCAAGTATTAGCGATGCAAGTCTCAGGTTAAGACCAAATACACCTACCATGTTTCAGATTCCCATAGACACATAGTCATACTACCAATGGGATTCTGATGGGTCTTTCCATAGTGAATCTGTTTCCGTACCATCAGTAAACAGAACCTCCTATTACACTTGCATGAGTATCCAATACCCAAATATATGAGAATTATGTCGTTACGCTTTCATAACACGCACAAGTGTAATACTAGTCTATTCCGCATTATCGATGTCCAGTCTCGATAATACTACGACTATGGATATTTAATGATTAAACCTTACGTGGATTAATATTGTCTCATATCTTATTAATCTGGTACTAATCATATGGACTTTTATCATTTATATATCCCGATAATCCAATTATAAATGATAAAAGAGCAATTTCCTTTGTCACATAGTTAATTTGTACAACAACACCATGTTCTGTACAAATAGTGATGCTATGAGTCATAATTGTCCAACACAATAAAAATACATATTAGAATTTTATAAGAATTTTATTATAACATAAAAATATATTATAGTATTCTATTAAAAAATAAAAATCATATTACAATAAAAATATATATTATGATTTTATAAGAATTCTATTATAACAAGAATTCTATTATAACAAGAAAATATATTATAATATTCTACTAAAATAAAAAAAAATATTATTAAATTATCTATAATTAACCTAATCTCTACAATTAATTTTTTATTATGAAATTATAAAATTAAAATATATCTACAATTTTTTTTATTAATTATAAAATTAAAATAATAAATTATTAACATAAGAAAACATATTACATTATAAAAACATAACCTACTATTAAAGTAAGAAATTTATTAATTTATTTAATTAAATTTATTATTATAAAATCAAGTAAAGAAACCTATTATAATAAGAAAACATATTATAATCTTTCATTAAAATAAAAAACATACATGACACTTAATCTCTATAATTAACCTATACAATTAATTTTTTATTATAAAATTATAAAATTAACATATCTTTATGATTAATGTTTTATTGAATAAAAAATTATTATAATAAAAATACATATTATAATTTTTATAAGAGCCGTATTATAATAAGGAACAAATTATTCTATCATATTACAATAAAAAAATATTAAATTATTAAATTAAATTAATAAATCTATTAAATAAGAACCATATTATAACAATAAAACAAATTATACTATCCGATTAATTTCTGAATAATATCACATATAATCCAATATATATATATATATATATATATATATATATATATATATAATCCAATAATATATGTTAAATATTTTTAAACTTTCTCATTATAATACTTAATTTCTACAATTAATTTTAACTACCTACTATAATAAGAAAATATATTATAATCTTCTATTAAACAAAATATTGGCACCTAATCTCTACAATTAATGTTTTTATTATTAAATTATAAAATTAAAATAATAAATTATTAAAATGAAAAACCTATTACAATATAAAAATATAATCTTTTATTAAAATAAGAAACCTAGATAGTAGCCGCCTACAAAACCTAACCAATTTTTTGGATTTCGGGTCTATTGTTATTTGTTATTTTATTTTGAATTAATTCTATAAATTTTTTATTTCATGGAATTTTTTATTATTTAATTTGTTTATGATACAGACTCTGACTATTAGCTTTTGTATATTTAATTATAAATATTATTTGAAAACTGAAAGATAAACGAATGAGACATAAATATTACGTGTAAGTAAATCAATTATTTTATTTAAACGATAAAACCGACAAAATTCGGAGTATTTATAAGATTAATACTTAAAATATATGTTCAACCTGCACAAAGTGCGGGTCCTATGCTAGTAAATATAAAAACAAAATATTCGATGGGAAATTATTTATATTCTAAGAAAACAATTCACAAGTATCGTCAAACTTGATAAATTAAGATTGTATATCATTGAAATAATTTTAAACAATAATTTTAATAATTTATTGTTGGATGTAATATTTTAAATATTATATTCATATTGTGAACTGCATTTTCTATTGATAAAAGGCAACTATGAAATCGATGCATTACATGTGGAGGTCAAAAATAATATTTGGATTTTCAATATCATATGGAATTGTAGTAAAAAAAAAATATACTCAATGCCAGTACTATGTTAGTTTTGTTAAAATATCTTTTATAAATCGATCAAAATAATGTTATATTAATAAGATAATATTAATTTGCCCTCATTAAAATTAGGAGTATTTATTACTCCTCATTAAAACAAAATTAATATTGTTTTGATTTATTAATAATTAATTATGGCGAGTAAAAAAAATTGAAAGTCCAAATCAGCCCAAGCCAAGGGTGGGCCATTCTGGACCGACTCTTGGCATTACTGGACATGGCAGGGCACAATCTACCCACTAAGTGCTGACTCATTAGCCTACTTGGGCCTTGGCCCGGACCGGCCCATTAGTAATCTATATACACATTATAAGCTAGGGTTACCTGCAGCAAGCATATAGTATATATATATATATTAAAAAAAAAAAACTCATAAATAATAAAGTTAGGGTTTCGGAACATACCAGCGCAGTAGAGCCGTCATTTGAGCACATCAAGCCTTAACACTCTCACAAGGATGGCCGTCGGGTAAAATCCACCTCACAATTTCTCAAATTAACTCTCTCGTCCATTAACGTGATTTCATCTGCTGATTCTTTTTCGTTTTTGTTTTGGTTTTGGATAGCAAGAACAAGAGGATTTCAAAGGGGAAGAAAGGAGGCAAGAAGAAAGCGTAAGCGTTGTTTGTTTATCGATTTAATGAAACCCCATTTTGTGTTTTTTATAGATCTGTTGTGTTTTGTGATAAAGTTTTGATTTTTCTTGTGTCTTGTTCTGTACAGTGCCGATCCGTTTGCCAAAAAGGACTGGTATGATATCAAGGCTCCATCTGTTTTCAACGTCAGAAATGTTGGCAAGACACTTGTTACCCGTACTCAGGGTACCAAGGTATTATTATTATTATTATTATTATTATTATTATTTGTTATTCATGTGCTTAGTTTTTGTTATTTTAATCTCATTAGCATTATCTATATAGTTCATCGGCTATTGGGTTCTTATGATGATTGTATATAGGAGCTAATTTTTTTGTTATTGATTTTTGGTTTTTGTTGCAACTGTTTTGTGGTAGAAATTATGAGATTTATTTTGAACTGGCAATTGATGTTTTCTTATTTTGTAAAACAATAATGCACGCAATCATACAAGTATGAAATACTTGCTTTGTCAATTTTTCATAGGATGGCCTAAGCTCTTGATTAGTATAATACGATAATGAAATGACTGTGTTAACGTTGCAGCTTTTCATTCTTTTCTTAGGAGTATTCAATTTGAAGGAGAATGATTGTATCATATCTAGGAACCGATAGGTATCACTTGGCCAGTGGAATTAGCTATACAAATAGCAAGTGTGTGGATATTGATAGAATTCTTTAATATATGCATATGTTTGCTTCTGTTGGCATGCTAAAAGATTCCATTAGATATACATTTAATTATGCATATGATTTCTGGTTTGTTTTTAACAGATTGCTTCAGAAGGGCTCAAACATAGAGTGTTTGAGGTATCACTAGGTGATCTTCAGAATGAGGAGGAGCACGCCTACAGAAAAATTAGATTGAGAGCTGAAGATGTGCAAGGAAAGAATGTTCTCACTAACTTCTGGGTATGATATGAAATTTCATTTTTGGTTGAGATTACTCCTGTACATGCCTACTAGTTCTTACATTAAATTAAAATTTTCCACCATTTCTTTTTAATTTTCAGGGCATGGACTTCACAACAGACAAGTTGAGGTCTTTGGTCAGGAAGTGGCAGACCTTGATTGAAGCTTACGTGGATGTCAAGACAACTGACAACTATACTTTGAGGATGTTCTGCATTGGATTCACAAAGAGACGTCCAAACCAGGTGAAGAGGACTTGCTATGCACAGTCCAGCCAGATCAGACAGGTAATTTTTGTGAATTATGGTCCCATGTTCATTTTTACTTGGAGTATTGCTTGCCTTTTATTTTGACATTTTCTTTTGGACTATTTTAATAAGCCTCTAATGTTTACTCTAATTTTGTTTGTTAGATTCGCCGCAAGATGAGGGAGATCATGGTTGCTCAGGCAGCATCTTGTGATTTGAAGGATCTTGTTAAAAAATTCATCCCTGAAATGATAGGCAGGGAGATCGAGAAGGCCACCTCCAGCATATACCCCCTACAAAATGTCTTCATTCGCAAAGTGAAGATCCTGAAAGCTCCCAAGTTCGATCTTGGAAAGTTGATGGAGGTTTGTCCTCTGTCTATCTTTGACATTGCATTTTGCTCTGTATTTCAGATGCTTATGGATATTGTCAAGCAAAATAAAAAATATTATTTTCTACAATGTCAATTGTAAATCTGGCCATCTGGATCTAATTCCCTAATATTTAAGTTTCCACTTTGCTCAAAATATATTGAATGTTTTCATTTCTCACGTCTGAAGTTTTTGTATTCCATCCAGTTCATGTCATTTGTTTTCACCTGTGATATTTTTTATGTTCTTTTTACTGATGTAGTATGGCTTCCTTATTAGCTATCTGTATATACCGGTCTTTCTTTTATTAATCCCTGATTTTTCTCTGGTGTTGTTTTATGTAGGTTCATGGTGATTACTCCGAGGATGTTGGCGTGAAGATGGATAGGCCAGCTGATGATGAGCTTGTGGCTGAAGCTCCAACCGAAGTGATTGGAGCTTAAACTGAAGAATTTTCATAGCCGTCCTTTAATCATTTCCCCTCTTTTGAGAATTTTTGCAAGTTGTGTTTGTTAAGAACTCGAATATGTTCATGTTGTTGCTCATTTTATTATAAGCTCAGATGGTAATAGTGGTGGTATTTTATTTTGCGGATTTGCCTGCTTTAATCCAACGACTTGATTCATTACTCTAATTTTTGTTCTCGATTCTCTTTCAATGTAGCCTGCAATCTATTAGGCATTTTGCCAATGCCATCTAGACGGAGTTGTCTCGAGTCATTTTGAATAAGAGACTCAAGGAATATCAAAGACGGGGTCTAATGTGTCACGAAATTTATACAAATACCTCAGCATTTTCTTGATGAGGAAAATGGTCTAGCATTGGGGTGCTTTGGATCCTGCAACGGTGGCGGGGGCGAAGGTGGCGAAGGAGGTGGCAGCGGTGAAGGCCGACTTCTTGGTTAGCAACCAAAGGCACCATAGTCAACAGGATGTGCATAAAACGACTTGCATTCCACTGTTGATCGCTGAAATGGCCTATTAGGAATAAATTCTGCTTATCATCTTTATCCTTCAAGTTAAGGCAAGCTAGTGGTTCACTAACTTTGGCAAACAGCATATCCTATTTGGAATTTCATCATATAGCTTATTATGAGCAATTTTGCTGCTCCAAGCTCTTCATGTTCCCTATTGACTCGGGCAACGAACCAACCAACTGTTAAAGCTAACATCAAACAGTCACTTGATTTAACAACCCCAAGTCTTCCAACAAACAACCCTTTAATCCGGCATTCATGAGAATGATCTCTTGTAGAGTCCCTGCCATTTTTGTCAAACTTGAAGGTATGCAACTGTTGAAATTATTATTAGCAAGAACAAGCACGGAAACAGTAGAGTTGTTGATAAAGAATGGGGATATCACTTTCAAATTGATTGAACCTTCTGTCAAGAAACTTGAGTGAAGGCAAACACAGAAAAACAGAAGGAAATTGGCCGCTGAATTGGTTATTACTAACATCAAGTTCAAAAAGAAGTTGCATAGTTTTGAAGCTATAAGGTATTGTGGCACAAAACCGGTGATTTCCCATCCAATCCCGTCCCATTTAGGACATAAAAATATGTCCCGTTTTAAACGGGATGTGATAAAAAATTTATCTTAAAAATTTGGATAGGACAGGATGGGGCAGTACAACAGAATGAGACAAGATTTAGCGGGGTGAAACATGATTTAACGAGATACGAGATAGTATTGGAATGATTTTTTATCCCAAAAAATATAATTTTCATCCCAGTCCTGATTTTATAAATGAGATGGGATCGAGATTGAAAAATCTTGTCCCGTCCTGGCCCATTGCCAAAAGATAAACAAGAAAGTGTTAGTTAGACCCGGTCTCGGTTCCAGTTTGGAACCGAACCGGTTGGAACCATAACTGATTTTGTTAAGTTCGATTAGGATTCGCCCTTGGTCGAACCGAATAGAATCAGACGGTTTCAATGGTTCCAAAGGTTCTACGGTTCCAACCGGAACCAAACGGTTCCGGTTGGAACCGCTGTAGCCCAACGGCTAGTAGCCGTTGGGCTCTCCCTGCCCTAAAAATAAAATAAAATAAAAAATTAATTTTTTTAAATATAATTACTAATTTACCCTTAATAATAGTAATAAAATAGCTAATTTTAAGGGCATTTTAGGTATCACAAAAAAAAATCCAAAAATGTATAAATATGAATCATTCTTCATTTTTTTAACACACAAATTCTCAATTTCTTTAATTTTCTCATTCTCAATTCTCTCATCTTCAATTTCTCATTCTCAATTCTCTCATATTTCAATATTAATAAAAAAATGGCAAGCTCATCTGAGAACATCATGTCCAATGTGCTAACCTAAGAGAGCGGCCAAAGTATCGGTACATGTTGGAATTCAACTTATTTTATTTTAAGTCAAGTTTTCTAATACAAAGATATATTTTGTAGTTTTTTTTCTCAATATGTTCAACATATATCAATTCTCTCATGTTTCAATATTAATAAAAAAAAATGGCAAGCTCATCTGAGAACACCATGTCTAATGTGCTAACCCAAGAGAGCGGCCAAAGTATCGGTACATGTTGGAATTCAACTTATTTTCTTTTAAGTCAAGCTTTCCAATACAAAGATATATTTTATAGTTTTTTTTCCTCAATATGTTCAACATATCATATATTTTCCTAGCCAATTAGATATTTGTGAAAAAAATTTAAAACTTTTAAAAGTTTTTAATGATGCTACAAATATTTTTAGTGCAGTTTATTATCCTACAAAAAATTTATTTATTGTTGAAAGTTTGAATATTGTAGGTACTCTATATGACCATAATGAAAGTGTTTTTTTTTTTTGAAAAGAATGAAAGTGTTGATCCTAATGATATTTTTTTAATTGAAACTATTGTTGTTATGAAGAGAAAATGGTTGATTTATTTTAAAGACATTTCATTACTTTATCTTATTGCCACAACTTTTGATCATAAATTTAAATTAGAAGGTTTGAATAATACCTTACAAACTTACGATACATATTTAGGAATATTTGATGAAATTAATATTATAAAAATAATAGATAAAATAAAAATTGATTTAATAGATTTTTTAATGATTATATTAGTAGATATAACTTGCAATCATTAGGACAATCTAGTAGCGAACCCATAATTAGTTCAAGACTTAGCGTAGGTGATCGTTGGTTACTACAACGAAATAAAAAACATAGGGATAACACGACTAACAACCCAGAATTAGATAATTATTTATCTACCAATTTCGAGTTTCCAGCTGAAAGTTTAGTGCGTAAAATTTTCAACTACTTGAATGGTGGAACCGACATCAAAA
>SKCR01045186.1:0-56193 GCA_019454045.1 Zanthoxylum bungeanum | reverse complement strand
ATTTTTCAGATCAGTTTCCCTTACCGTGCTGCAGTTCCCTTGTCCTATCTCAAGTGAATTTGCTTGTAAACTGAGTTTCACTTTTTACTCTCATGCCATTTCTCAAGTCAATTTGCGTGTTGTCAGGGTTTCACTTTTACTCGAAAACAATGTTTTTGTTTACTTTCTGCATTCATTTAAAGGATGCACCATAATTCGAACTGGTTTGAAATGCTTTATGTTGGAACTACGTGTTTTTTGGGTAAATTTTCATTGGAGTCGTCGTTGTTCACCATTTTGCCTACGGGTGGTTTATCATTAAATGGTGACCGAGTGTTCAAACAATTGTATTGTGTTTTACATTAATTTTGAAAATCATAACTGATAATCGTTGGAAACAGTTATCTGGTATTGGCATATCTTTCTCTGGATAACTTGGGATTTGGTACTAAGGGTGCTCTATTGGACTTAGGGTGGCAAAAAAGGCTTGGCCCCAGCCTGCAGGGCTTGAGCTTGGCCCAACATCATTTGGGCCCAGGCTGTGCTTTACATAACAAAGCCTGACTTGGTCTCGGGCCCGAGCTTTGCTTACATAAAGAAGCCTGACCCAAAATTTAAAAAACTAAAATATTATAAAATAATATTAGGTTTACAAAGTATACCCACCATTTTTATTATGTATACCCCATTTTTATTAAAAACAACAATGGTTATACTAAATACACCCCTCTTATTGTAAGTATACCCATTTAATATATTAACTATACCTTAACTTGAAACAACACAAATCTTATTGGGCTCGAAAAAGCCCGGATTTGGTCATATTCGAGCTAGGCTTCATTAAGCACCTCTCAGTCTCGGCCCTCGGGCGCAAGGCTTGGCCAAGCCAAGCCCGGGCCTGCTGGCCCAGGATGACAATTTCTCTGATTGGATTTTTTCCACTTGACCTTTTCACTTACTTGAGGTCAATGGTAGGTTAAGAATGTTGTGTGGTAGTTTGCCTAAATGGATGTTGAGATTGCTTGGTTTGTCAATGATTCCAGATAGTGCAATTGTCAAAGGATCCATGTAGCCGACCTTACCTAGTGGGAAAAAGTTTTTGTTTGGTTTGGTTTGGATGCATGAGTTTCCTTGCTAAATCAACCTTAGTTCTGGAATTTCCCTATTTGCTTCTATGTTTTGTGAATTTCCTTGGGAGAAAATAGAATCTGCCAGTCAAGATGTAAAAGTACCTTTTGATTACAGTAATGGTGCAAGTTATTTATATGATACATAACACAAGTTACAAATTTTTAGTGGCCGTTTGATGTTGTTCATTCCCCCTTCACAGTATTAAGAATGTAACTTTTGAATATACAACATCTTGACCTAATGCCTGATGATGCATTGTGAATCTAGTTATCTTTTGTGTTATCTATTATCTCTAGTATTTTTCCATTCGTAAAGTGTTCTCTTAGATCATTCTTTGGAACATTCAGTGAAGATGAGACTTGTTGAGTGATGTTTCAGGTTTTTCTTCTGAGTCAGTCACACCTAGAAATGAAGACAGCATGGTTCCTGGTGTTCCAGCAACAGTGGCAGCTGTTAAGAACCCTACTTCTAAGATAGTATATGATGAATACAATCATGAACGTTATCCTCCAGGTGACCCCAGCAAGCGGGCATTTGCCTACTTTGTCCTGACAGGTGGTAGATTTGTGTATGCTTCACTGATCCGTCTCCTCATACTTAAGTTTGTGCTGAGCATGTCAGCAAGCAAGGATGTTCTTGCTATGGCCTCTCTTGAGGTTGATCTCTCCGGCATTGAGCCAGGCAGCACAGTGACTGTTAAGTGGCGTGGAAAGCCAGTTTTTATCAGACGTAGGACTGAGGAAGATATCAAGCTTGCCAACAGTGTTGGTCTTGGATCTCTTCGTGATCCTCAGGAAGACTCAGAGAGGGTTAAAAATCCAGAGTGGCTTGTAGTTATTGGGGTATGCACACATCTGGGTTGCATTCCCCTGCCAAATGCCGGTGATTTTGGTGGATGGTTTTGCCCTTGTCACGGTTCTCATTATGATATCTCTGGCAGGATTCGCAAGGGACCAGCGCCATACAATTTGGAGGTACCCACTTACACCTTCTTGGATGAGAACAAGATGCTTATTGGTTGATAAATGTGACGGCGGAACACCATCAACCATGGTTATTTGGGATCGAGATCTTTTTATTTGATCAGATGATGTCGAAGATAAACATAGATCTTTGTGTCTTGCCACCCTTTCACTGGAATTCTGTAATTCAGAATAAATTGCCTGGTTTTGACACAATGTTATGGACTATTTTCTACTAATACTAGAACTTTTTCAATTTTATAGCAGTGATGCAGAGGGCTCTCCGGCACACAAGTGTTGCTTATGTGCCTCTCCCACAACGTCATTATTTGTGTACAATTTGAACGAGGATATTGGACGGAGCCCCTTGATGCCTGTTTCCAGAAATATGCTCCCCTGCCAACCATCCAAAAAGCATTAGTACTTCGAGCTAAATTTTCATGCGGAGAAAATGTGTGACAGCACACGGGATGCTTGCACTTGCCCTAACGGACTTAGGATGGCAATAATTGCCAATATTCGGATAGGTTATGGTAAGAACAAGGGAAACACTTGCCAAACTGATGCAGGTACAGAATGGAAGCAATGCTGCTTGGCCTTGGCTAGGAGCCTTCGAACAAATTAGAAGCATCATATGAAGTCACCAACAGGAGGCCTTGCCCTCTTCTTGATTGTAGCGTGTAAAAATTTCACTTCAGAACTCAACATTCAGCATTAGTTCCTCAACTAAATAGGCTGAAAACCGCTACAGAGAAAAACACATATTTTATAGTGTTTGTTGTTTATTATATTGAAATTTGTGTTTTCTCGTCTTTTAACTTGTCCTCAATTTATTCAATTGATGATGTCTTCATTGGAATCTTCTTGTGTATATATATATATATATATTATGGCTAATCTCATTTTTTTTAAACGTGGAAACTCCGCTATCAAATCACCCCATCCGGGTTTAAACGGAGTAGGTAAAATCCCCGGTTGTCTCGCACTTTTACAAGAAATGCACCACCAAACTCGAATTCAGGACTTACAACAAAATCTAAAATCCTTTGCCACCAAATCATACCCCTTGTGGGCCAATTCTCAATTTTGTTTAACCCAACCTGACATAATATATGTATCATCTTATTGTCATGTAAATTAATAAGTTGCAAGATCCCTCATTAGATTATGCGCGTTCCAAGATAGCACATGTACTATTTCGCGTGCGTGCATGTTATCTTGGACAATATCCGAATGGATAAGATATTACATATACTATATTGTATGTCCATATGTTATTAAATCAGGATAGCTTATATGATGGAGTTATATATATGAGTAGCTTTCAATTGAGGACTCCTGTATTTTAGTTAAAATGCGGGCTCGTTTATTAAAATATCAAAGAAATATCTTTTCTGTTGACTTTCTAATATTATTTTATATCAAAAATAATTTCTACACGCGGCGCTAACGACTCCGCTTCAAGTGACTTCTCATTCTGCACAATAGCGCTCTGTCCAGTTGCAAGTTGCAACAGCGTTTGGTGAGTTGATTACAAATGGCTTAGAATAACAAAATATCAAACAAAAATGATATTTGCACAACCATATGTATTTATGAAAAAAGAAATTATTATATTTTTACTCTTTTGTGCTTTTCCAAAAACACATGGTTGTACATAACCTCAAATAGGTGTGACTTGATTACAAATGGCTTAGAATTTGGTTATCAAATCCCGAATTCGAGTTCGAGTTCAGTTGGTGCATTTCTAATAAGAGCCTGGGGTAGTCAGATGTTTTACCTGCTCCGCATAAACTTGTGTCAGGTGGCTTGGCGGCGGAATTTCCAATATTTCAAAAAAAAAAACATGGTTATACATAGTGTTGTGCAGATAAACAAATCTTTTGTTTTAATCTGCATCAACCAAAATCAATGAATGATGACTTGATATTATATATAGAAAAATGGGAAATGATATATGTACCAACTTTTATCCCAAAAATTATCACTACTCTCTCACTATAGCTACAGTGAGCTACAGTAATTCACTGTAGCTACAGTGAGAGAGTAGGGATAAAATTAGGGATAAAAGTTGGTACATATATCATTTTCCATAGAAAAATATTATTTGAATAGCATAAAAAACAAAATTGTCATACAACGTTGCCAACATATGAAAAACGCGTAGAGAATAATCGTAAATATATGTTGATTTATTTTAATTTGTTAAATCTTTTAAATTTAAATAATTTTATTTTTTAAAAATGTTGACTTTATTTTAGTACATGTTATTTTTTAATGTAATCCCTTCTCAATTAGAGTTAAGATTCTGTCCTTGTCTACATATGGAAGTTCACCATTCAAGTAACTGAGAGATATAGCCTACTTTACGTTCCACTGAAACTCTTATTGGATTTAGTTCAAGGATTCAATTTACTATTACTTTCCACTGAAACTCTTACTTGAGTAGTAATAGTTCAACTATGTTTAATTTAATTTTTCTTTTGGATATTGTAGGTTGTGATTCAATTGATAGGATTTGCTGACCTCACTTTGGAATGAAAAATACATCGGAGTTGTTGGCATCACTCCGCAAAGAAAGTACACCGGAGCCACTGACATATGATATCGGGACTTAATGGAATCAACTCGGGACTAAAACGACAAAATATGGAACAAAAAGGGCAAAATTGGAATTTTCACTGAGCGTTACAACGTGCAATATTCTCTCCGTCGCAAAGCTGTCCATTTCAGCACCAAAAGTTTCCCTTGCCGACAAGCGTCATCCACTATGCATCACGTCGCTATGCGTAGAGCCTTTGGGGTCGCGATGCCCAACAATCCCTTTCAGCACTCAATATTGATGATTTTATAAGTTGAATTATCTTATGTCTTGTATGATGTTTTGGCTTATTTATTGAATCTAGATCTTAATATTCTTGTTGTTTGATCACCATCAAGATTGTTGTGGTAAATTTAAATGAACTTGACAAATGAATTTTAAGTTTAGTCTTAAATTCAATAACACACGATCTCACTTTAAGGGTAAAGGATTTCTCTCTGATAAGCGGAAAATATATCAATATTTACCGCCCATTTTACTTAACATTTTGTATAGTTTCTTGAGTTTTGTGAATATTTTGATGTGTTTTCTATTATTTTGTAGATAAATAAGATTTCAGGACTCGCTGGAATCAAATCAGGGACAAAACAGCGAAAAACGGACAAAAATGGCAAAATTGGAATTTCGCGTCTCGACCCGCTGCAATTATTGAGCTGCCGACACTTGTCATCGCCACATCAGCACATGCGTCATCATCAAGTCATCATGACGTCAACCAATAATTCAGCCTGACGACACATTATCACTTACGTCAGCATGACGTCAGCACAATAATTCACTCTACCGACACGCGTCATTGCTTACGTCAACATGAGATCAGCGTCGCAACGCACAAGCCTTCACACGTCGCGAAGCTGAGCCAATAATTCTACCGACAGCCATGTGTCATCATCTCGTCAAAGCCGCATACATGTGTCACGAATCAATGGCGCGTCGCGACGCGCATACCAATAATTTACCTATAAATTGAGACCGAATTCATTTGAAATTTTCATACCTTCTTCTGGAGATTTCTTTAAGAATAATAAGAAGATTGTATCTTGTTTGTTTATTTACAGCTTTTTTTTATTTAATTTTTATTTTAAGCATTAGATCTTTCTTTATTTTACTTTTCAGTATGAATAGGTAACTTCCCTCTGCTGGGGTGAAAGGTAAAGCTTTTATTATTATAATTTATATTAATCTCCCTTATTTATAATATATAAATTATCTTAAAACTTGACTTAATATAATTGTTGTTGGGGTTTTATTTACATGGTTAGCGCAGCGGAACGCGGAAAAACGATTTTTCCGATTTCAAAATTTTTTCTTGGAACAATTAAATAAACTTATTTATTTAATTAACCAATACTTAAATTATGAAATTATAACCCAAGAAATCATATTTCTTTTAATTACAAAATTACCCCAAACTTCTGTAAATTTATTATTTTATTTTTAAATATGTCAATTACATATTTAATTGATTCCAAATCAATCCCAAAATAATTTTTACAAGTTTGCTACAAAACCAGAAAACTTTTTCAGATTTGCGCCAACAGCCCAGATTTTTCTGTAATTACCGAAATTTCCCAAAACTTTAGTTAATTACATTTTGGCCCAATTTGTTCAAAACACATCAAGATCAAATCCAATTAATCCCAAATTTTACATGCATCAAATATACATCAAATTAAAGCATATATATGAAAAGCCCCAAAATTTGAGTGGGTTAAGAACCCTAATTTCACAAATCACTCAAATTAGGTAATTTACACTAAATTAATGAAATTCAATACTTTAATCTTCAAATTACCACACCAATTAATTCTCACCATCATGAAATTAATCAAGAACAATTCTAAACTAATTATGAATGGCTAATTAACTCTAGAATGACAACTTTAATTTTCTAATTAATTTATTAAGCTTAATTACAGTAATAAGCTAATAAATTAATTCTATATGCATAAACACATCCAACAACCATCCAACAAATTTAATTACAAAATAAAAGAGTAGAGGCATGATCTTAACAACACAATTGAAGCTAAGAATTATGAAACAATTTTTCATGACGAAGAAGAAAGAAAATAACTTACAAAAACCAATTTTTTCTTTGATTTTTCCTTTCCTTTTGATCAAATGCTCTCAACTCACTTTTGTTAATTTGTTGATGTTGTCTAAGTGTTAGAAAAAAATTGAAACAAAACTTATTTTGTTAATTCCCTAGCATTGCCGAATTATCCAAGCATTAAACAAAAAATAACTAATTTATTTTTGTTTGATTTTAATTGGCACACATTTTAGTTTAATAAAGGCAACACTTTAACTTTAATAAAGTGATAAAAATGTGTTCCAATTAAACCATGCCATTTCCAACTAAATCATGACATTAAGATATTTAGTTTATAAATTAATTTAATTATTTAACAATTAAATAATTAATTAATAAATATAAATATCTTAAATATATGTATTATATTTACATTAAATATCTCAAATACATATATTCATGATATAATTATAAATATCACAAATTGATGTTTATTTAATGTGTATTTAATAATATCAAATATTAAATACATATACACATTAATTTAGAAATGACCGTTAGGTCCCGATTGCATGTATTTTTCTTTTAACCGTTAAACGAGCTATAAATAATCAGTATTATTCATAACAGTTGCCCTAGTTCTCTACGAGTAAATTTCATTAGTGAGACTCTCTAGATTCATACATATGCGTCACGAAATCAAATTTCGTGTCCATAATTCACCCACCCGTAAATTATGACGAACACGGATAAACTCACTGAATCATACAGGTCGAGGTCACTGCATACGTATAATCCCTCTGTCACAAGTATCCGGATTAATCCAGAGATACAGATACAAACGTCAAATCTCTATAGATATAATCACGTCGACGTTTTTATTAGCAATCCCTCAAATAACACTCAGAACTAATTTCTACAGTGTACCACGGGCCCATGGATTTAACAGATTGTTAATTCCATATTGAATACCTATGCTCTGTACACAGAGCTGACATATCCTATCTTGATACACACATGATATCTTGAGCATCAGTCCACACCCAACGTACTGGCGGAGGTCTGATCTTAATAGATCGGTGACGTGACTGCCATCTAAGTGTGGAGGATAACTCAGATATCCACAGTGGTATCTCAAGTCAAAGAATCACTATGCTCACTCAACCCGAGAAGATTCTTATTGACGTTGGTGTACCATCCATTAAGAATCTTCGGTGAGTCGTTCAATGTTTATCCACTATAAACACCTACACGTCTATACGAGTCTCCAAGACTCATTGTTCATTGAGAAACCATCGGAATCCAAGATTCCAATATACGACATGTATCGGCCTCAACAGGTTTACTTTACTGACCAAGTAGTGTAAACCTTGACCAGGAACTGTCTAAGAATGACAATGTCATGATAAAACTCAATGTCAGTTGCGACGCTTTTGTAACAGTATCATAACTAATCATTCTAAGGTCGGTTACGCCTTTACCATATTAAAGAAGAAGTTTTATAAAAGAAATTGTCCATTTTATTAATAATAAAACGTTACATTTGTATTTACAAGGAAATCCATAATAAAATTGGCGCTCAGAGCACCAACCCTAACAAAATCTCCCACTTGCTCTAGTGCCAATATCGATTGTATCTAATACCCATCGACTCCACATGTTTATCAAATAACTTCGGAGGTATGGCCTTCGTAAGCGGGTCTGCTACATTATCTTCACTCGGTACCTTGCACATGACAATGTCCCCTCGCGATACAATCTCTCGAATGATATGGTACTTTCGTTCCACATGCTTCGACTTCTGATGCGCCCTTGGTTCTTTTGCTTGCGCAATGGCTCCAGTATTATCACAGTATAACGGAATCAGATTCTCGATACTTGGGACTACTCCCAATTCTGTGATAAAGTTCCTAACCCATACATCTTCCTTTGCAGCTTCAGAAGCTGCAATATATTCCGCCTCTGTAGTGCAATCAGCTGTCGACCCCTGTTTGGAACTCTTCCAACAAACTACACCACCGTTAAGGGTAAACACGAATCCTGATGTAGACTTTCTATCATCAGGATCCGATTGGAATTGGAATCCGTATACCCATTAACTTCCAGTTCGTTTCCTCCATAAATTATAAACTTATCCTTAGTACCTTTAAGATACTTGAGGGTATCTTTAATGGCCATCCAATGGTCATTTCCTGGATTGGACTGATATCTGCTCGTCACATTAACTGCGAAGCTGATATCAGGCCTAATACATAACATGGCATACATGATGCTACCCAAACACGAAGCATAATGTTGATTAGACATTCTAATATTCTCATCTTCTGTTTGCGGACACATCTTCTTCGAAAGATGTAAGCCATGTCTGAACGATATGTTTGATGTCTTACAGTTAAGAAAATTATACCGTTCTAAGATCTTATCTATGTATGTTGATTGGGATAGCCCAATAAGCTTCATTTCTCTATCTCTATAGAGTTTTATGCCCAAGAGATAAGAAGCTTCACCCAGGTCCTTCATGGAGAAATTCTTACAGAGGTAAGCTTTGACGTCTTGCATCATCCCAATATCATTCCCAATGATAAGGATGTCGTCAACATAGAGAATTAAAAATACCACCATACTCCCACTGGCCTTCTGATACACACAGGATTCTTCCGAATTCTTGAGAAAACCAGACAATTTGATTATCTCGTCGAATCGAAGATTCCAACTTCGTGGAGCCTATTTAAGTCCATAAATGGACTTCTTCAGCTTGCATACCATGCCCGAGTTCTCGCTGGATGCAAAACCTTCAAGTTGTTCCATATAGATTTCTTCATCAAGAAATCCATTTAGAAAAGCAGTTTTGACATCCATTTGCCAAATCTCGTAATCATGATATGCGGCAATTGACAATAAAATCCTGATGGAATTTAGCATAGCAACTGGAGAAAAAGTTTCATCGTAGTCCACACCAGGTCGTTGCGAGTAACCTTTAGCTACCATTCGGGCCTTAAAGGTTTCAACCTTTCCATCAGGCCCTCACTTCCTCTTGTAAATCCATTTACAACCGATAGGAACAATTCCTTCGGGAAGCGGAACCAAGTTCCTAACTTGATTCTCATGCATAGAGTCCATCTCGGATTTCATGGCATCTTGCCACTTCACAGAGTCGATGTCCAACATCGATTCTCTAAAGGTAAAAGGGTCAGTCTCTTCAACTAAGAGAACATCAAGACTCTTTTCTTGTATCAAATACAAGCGTTCAGGACGTCTAGATACCCTTTGTGACCTACATAGTGCGTGTGTTGAAGGTTCTCCATCTTCTTGAACTACATGTTCCTCCATTAGTTCGTTGGTTCCAGCTTGTACTTCATCAAGTTCAACCTGTGTGGGACACAGGATCTGGACGACGCATGCTGTCCCGGGCTCGCGGCCCGGTTGGGAGTACGGAGTAGCCACGGGGGACTAAACCGGGGAATAATGGAGTCGCCACCCGGTGTGAACCGGGAAAATGAGATTTAAGGCCGCACTCACCCCTCGCAAGGGAAGACCTCAAACCGTTGGGTTCGGAATGGTCCCTTACTTATGTCACTTGTAATGAAAGAATTTATGTAATAATTTAATTAAGTCTAAGTAACATTTATTTCCAAGAGTATCATGCTTCTAAATTCACATGCATACATCAACAAGTTCATCACAACATGCAACATCACATGGCAATCTCATGAACATATTTCAATCATATGATATGGAAAAATAAGAACAACCTAATCATGCTTGCGTACTATCTCATTAATACATCGAATGGATAAATGCAGGAATATAAATAATATGATTGGCTACATAATACAAGGGATATCACCCAAGAGGCAATTGTTCATGAAATATGATGAGACAGACTCAGTTCAGTGTGTGCGCGTTCGTGTAGCGTTCGTAAACGCGTTCGAACGGTAAACAGAAGGTTCGCGTTCATGTAGCGTTTGATAACACGTTCGAACGGGACCAGACCTGATGATACAAAATGCATGCGCGTTCGAGTAGCGTTTGATAACGCATTCGAACGGTAAACAGAAGGTTCGCGTTCGAGTTGCGTTCGATGACGCGTTCGAACGGGAACTGGCAGATTGCATACATTCATATGGTTTTAGATACCGCATTCAAACAAGATCACACCAACGACATATCTAATCACATGGATATCTAAATTATGCATAAAGATTAACATACTAAGGACTAAATCATGCTTAAGAATAAATAACGCACTAGGCCTAATCAGGCTAAATAAATAAATAACGTACTAACTACATCATGCTCAAATACAAGTTTGGATGAAACAGAATATATGTATCTCTCAAGTGGTACGTGGAGTTGTATCCCGAGTGCAGACCGTACTACCGTCCATTCGGATTCGGCTACGGAATTTATGTCCGGGTTTCCATCCGATAGACCACAAAAGAGAACATGCATTCCGTTTATCCGGAATTCACATCATGCCTCAACAAAACGACTCTCATGCAATAAAAAATATATTAGAATAAGTAAAAGACAAATGAAAGATAATAAATACAAGGTGCCCTCAGGTCTAACCTTTTATGTCGTCTTTCGGTAGTACGGTGTACGGTCGTCGGAAGGGTGGATGCTCCGTAACTCTTCCGGTTCACTGGTTCACTGCTCTCGTTCGTTGTCTTACTGTTTTGGGTTCTCCGTAGTATGTGTGTTTTAGGGCTGCTGTGTGGCTGACAAAGTGGGGACAGTGTGTTGAAGGGGCGAAGGTGAGGCAGTTTGTTAATTGTGTTGTGTTTATGGCGTTGAAGGGCTGTGTGGCATAGGCAGATTTGTGAGGCTTATGGACGTGTAGGGCTGATCGGTTTGTGAAGATGCTTTTAACGTGAAGGCTTGGGGTTATTTTCTTTTGTGTCTTGTGATTTGTGTGGGTTGTGTGTATATTATGTGTATGAGCTAGGGGAGGCTTTTCTTGTATGAATGAGCTAGGAGAATGCATGTCTTGGTTAGGGGTTGTTTATATAGAGAATGGCTAGGGCTTCACCTTGTCTCACAAGGAGGGGATTTGATTTATTGTTGAGCAAGGAAAGTCAAAGATTGAGGGGGGACAAATTTGGTTTAGATTAGGAAGTCAATATCTTTAATTTGTTATAATTGATTTTAATTAGGCATGACATCTTTTTAATTTACTATGTGATTTTGTTTAGTTAGGAAGGAATCTTGTGTAATTGGTGGGTGAATATCTTAATTAAGGAATTAAAATATGTGATTGATTTTAATGTTTACTTTAATTTGGTATGTGATTTTTAGATTTGTTTTGATTTTACCATGTGTTAAATATGTGTTTTAAGTGGGCTTGGGCGTGTGGGCCAAGGCTTGGGCGAATTGGGCTTGATGTGAGGCTAGCAGCAAAACCAGAATTACCAACACCGTTCGAACGCTTCCTCGAACACGGCACGAACGCTCGCAATCTTTTTGGCGTTCGAACATATACACGAACGCAGCACGAATGAAAACAGTGAACCTTGTTTATTCTGAATTTCCCCTTCCGATGTCCGTTTTCCGTGACCTCCGTGACTTAAAAGGTAGTGTCTCCAAATGAGACTCATCATAGGGACTTATATGCAAAAATGTAGTGCCTACAGTCGCCCCCACTTTGATGGGACCTGTGTAATGTGTAACAGTGACAATCCTATCAAAGTTATGCAATGCATTTCTACTTACCTAGCTCGCCAACTGCCACTTGACTTTCCACGTGTTGAGTTGGGTTGATTTAGGTGATGAGGTGATGCGACCCCTGATTCATTCCCGAACCGTGATGTGATGTGGTCCATTCCTGAACTGTTACCGTGAGATGTCCATTCCCGAACTGTTACTGTGAGGTGGTCCATTCCCGAACCGTTACTGTGAGGTGTCCATTCCCGAACTGTTACTGTAAGGTGGTCCATTCCCGAACCGTTACTGTGAGATGTCCATTCCCGAACTGTTACTGTGAGGTGGTCCATTCCCGAACCGTTACTGTGAGGTGTCCATTCCCGAACTGTTACTGTAAGGTGGTCCATTCCCGAACCGTTACTGTGAGATGTCCATTCCCGAACTGTTACTGTGAGGTGGTCCATTCCCGAACCGTTACTGTGAGGTGTCCATTCCCGAACTGTTACTGTAAGGTGGTCCATTCCCGAACCGTTACTGTGAGGTGTCCATTCCCGAACTGTTACTGTGAGGTGGTTCATTCACGAACCGTGCTTCCATTCTTGGAGTGCCATTCCCGGCTTGTTCATTCTTGAACTCTGCTCCATTCTTGGATTGCCATTCTCGGCTTGTTCATTCTTGAACTCTGCTCTATTCTTGGATTGCCATTCTCGGCTTGTCCATTCTTGAACTCTGCTCCATTCTTGGATTGCCATTCTCGGCTTGTTCATTCTTGAACTCTGCTCCATTCTTGGATTGCCATTCTCGGCTTGTTCATTCTTGAACTCTGCTCCATTCTTGGATTGCCATTCTCGGCTTGTTCATTCTTGAACTCTGCTCCATTCTTGGATTGCCATTCTCGGCTTGTTCATTCTTGAACTCTGCTCCATTCTTAGATTGCCATTCTCGGCTTGTTCATTCTTGAACTCTGCTCCATTCTTGGATTGCCATTCTCGGCTTGTTCATTCTTGAACTATGCTCCATTCTTGGATTGCCATTCTCGGCTTGTTCATTCTTGAACTCTGCTCCATTCTTGGATTGCCATTCTCGGCTTGTGATGCAATGGGCCTCAACCCTAGGACTCATCCCCAAAACTGATAGTGATGTGGGCCTCGACCCTGGGACTCATCCCCAAAACTGATGCGGAAGTGGGCCTCGACCCTAACTGCTACTGATATGGGCCTCGCCCCCAGAGTGTTATATCCGGCAAAACTGATGTTGATAATGATGTGGGCCTCACCCCAAACTGGTACTGATGTGGGCTTCACCCCCCAAACTGGTACTGATGTGGGCTTCGTAGATTGATGCTGATGTGGGCATTGCCCTCAAACTAATGTGGGCCTCGCCCCAACATTGTTACTGATGTGGGCCTCGCCCCAAACTGGTACTGATGTGGGCTTCGCCCCTAGATTGATGCTGATGTGGGTATTGCCCTCAAACTGATGTGGGCCTCGCCCCAACATTGTTACTGATGTGGGCCTCGCCCCAAACTGGTACTGATATGGGCCTCGCCCCAAGCTGATACTGATGTGGGCCTCGGCCCTAACTGATACTGATATTGGCCTCAGCCTTAGCTGATACTGATATGGGCCTCGCCCCCAGCTGTTACTGATGTGGGCCTCGGCCCTGAGCTGGCATGGGCCTCGCCCTAAGATTCATTCCTGGATTCATTCCAAAATTCTGACGGTGCGGGCTAGGATTCATTCCAAAAAAACTGATGATGTGGGCCTCAGCCTTAGGATTCATTCCTAGATTCATTCCAAAACTCTGCTGACGTGGGCCTCGACCCTGGGATTCATTCCCGGATTCATTTTAAAACTCTGAAGATGTGGGCCTCGACCCTGGGATTCATTCCCGGATTCATTCCAAGACTCTGCTGATGTGGGCCTCGACCCTGGGATTCATTCCCGGATTCATTCCAAAACTCTGACGATGTGGGCCTCGACCCTGGATTCATTCCCGAAACTCTGACGATATGGGCCTCGACCCTGGGATTCATTCCAACACTTTGACGATGTGGACCTCGACCCTGGGACTCATCCCCAAAACTGACACTGATATGGGCCTCAACCCTGGGACTCATCCCCAAAACTACTACTCATATGTTGCTGATTCTGGTTGGCTTGTCTTTGCCGCTTTCTCTTTTTCTTCTTCGAAACCTGTTATTACAAAACAGAACAAACACGAAAAGGAATGCAGGATACGTTACGTGTATGCATGCATGCATGAATGAGTTTCCTATCCCGTTGGGTTAGGTCTTCTGCCGGTACTCTTGGTGGCTGCTTGGTCTTTTGACAAGTCTGTCCTCTTCCCTTACCAACGGGTATTTATGGTGGCTTTCAAGACACAAGGGTTAACATGATGTATGTATGCATGGGGTGCATGAGATGCATGTAACATATATAACATACTAAATCAACTAAAATTTTCAAACAAATCGGCCCGTTATCATTTTAGAAGCTTCTGGGCTAACTGTCATAGGAGTGAACTCGTCCCAGTTTAAATGGCCCAATGAGTTCACATCTCATGGCAAGGAGCCCAACTAATTCCAAATGGTAATGTTCCGAACACAAGAACAAAGTGGCCCATCAATATTTAGAAGCCTTTGGCCCAATCATCATAGGATACGTTCTTGTCCCAGTTTAAATGGCCCAACAAGCCCGCATTTCTGACAATAGTCCAACTGCATCCAAATGAGGATGGTCCACAAGCACATACTCAAGGAAATAATTGTTACTTTAACTATACAACCCCGGTCTATGGGTGGGTTCACAAGAGTGTAGACAAAGGCTCTCATCGGCGAAGGATGGCCCACAACTAAGTCTCCCCAATCAAGGGTTCGAGCGACCAAGTGAGCGCACCCATGTTTTATACACTAAGGTACGTGCCAATGAGCTATGGTGTGTGACTGACTGTCAAATGGATTTCCCGTTGTAGATTCCCCAGAGGGAAGGTGGAGCGAGGCTCACTTAAATACCCAAGCCTTTTAGGCTCTTATCGCTTGGTGTCAGGAATAAACAACGAGTCCTCCAAATTAGTCCATCACAATAGGCTACGAGTAGATGGCTATATAGGTGCCTTCACAGCTTTTCCTTCTAGGAAGGTAGTGAATGAAGAAAGACACCAAACCATTACCTAGCCTCAAGATGCCCTTGATTAAACCCTCATTTTATCCACTATAGACACGGTCAATTAAAACATAAATCCAAACATTACAAGACAATATTTCAGGGCCGATTCTCTATCCCCAGTGGAGTCGCCAGACTGTGGGACACAGGATCTGGACGACGCATGCTGTCCCAGGCTCGCGGCCCGGTTGGGAGTACGGAGTAGCCACGGGGGACTAAACTGGGGAATAATGGAGTCGCCACCCGGTGTGAACTGAAAAAAATGAGATTTAAGGCCGCACTCACCCCTCGCAAGGGAAGACCTCAAACCGTTGGGTTCGGAATGGTCCCTTACTTATGTCACTTGTAATGAAAGGATTTATGTAATAATTTAATCAAGTCTAAGTAACATTTATTTCCAAGAGTATCATGCTTCTAAATTCACATGCACACATCAACAAGTTCATCACATCATGCAACAT
Source organism: Zanthoxylum bungeanum (assembly GCA_019454045.1). Taxonomy (NCBI): domain Eukaryota; kingdom Viridiplantae; phylum Streptophyta; class Magnoliopsida; order Sapindales; family Rutaceae; genus Zanthoxylum; species Zanthoxylum bungeanum. The sequence continues at coordinate 40,216 of SKCR01045186.1, read as the reverse complement.
CACATGGCAATCTCATGAACATATTTCAATCATATGATATGGAAAACTAAGAACAACCTAATCATGCTTGCGTACTATCTCATGAATACATCGAATGGATAAATATAGGAATACAAATAATATGATTGGCTACATAATGCAAGGGAGATCACCCAAGAGGCAATTGTGCATGAAATATGATGAGACAGACTCAGTTCAGTATGTGCGCGTTCGTGTAGCGTTCGTAAACGCGTTCGAACGGTAAACAGAAGGTTCGCGTTCGTGTAACGTTTGATAACGCGTTCGAACGGGACCAGACCTGATGATACAAAATGCATGCGCATTCGAGTAGCGTTTGATAACGCATTCGAACGGTAAACATAAGGTTCGCGTTCGAGTTGCGTTCGATGACGCGTTCGAACGGGAACTGGCAGATTGCATACATTCATATGGTTTTAGATACCGCATTCAAACAGTATCACAACAACGACATATCTAATCACATGGATATCTAAATCATGCATAAAGATTAACATACTAAGGACTAAATCATGCTTAAGAATAAATAACGCACTAGGCCTAATCAGGCTAAATAAATAAATAACGTACTAACTACATCATGCTCAAATACAAGTTTGGATGAAACAGAATATATGTATCTCTCAAGTGGTACGTGGAGTTGTATCCCGAGTGCAGACCGTACTACCGTCCATTCGGATTCGGCTACAGAATTTACGTCCGGGTTTCCATCTGATATACCACAAAAAAGAACATGCATTCCGTTTATCCGGAATTCACATCATGCCTCAACAAAACGACTCTCATGCAATAAAAAATATATTAGAAAAAGTAAAAGACAAATGAAAGATAATAAATACAAGGTGCCCTCAGGTCTAACCTTTTATGTCGTCTTTCGGTAGTACGGTGTACGGTCGTCAGAAGGGTGGATGCTCCGCAACTCTTCCGGTTCACTGGTTCACTGCTCTCGTTCGTTGTCTTACTGTTTTGGGTCGTCGTTCTCCGTCTTTTGCTGCTGCTTTTGACTCCGATTCGCTGCCGCTTTGTTGGTGTATCTTAGTTACTATTTTTAGGGTGTTTTGGCTACTGTTTTGGGTGTGATTTTTGGTGGTGTTATGGTGTGGTTCGGGGGCTGTTTTATGTGTGTTTTAGGGCTGCTGTGTGGCTGACAAAGTGGGGACAGTGTGTTGAAGGGGCGAAGGTGAGGCAATTTGTTAATTGTGTTGTGTTTATGGCGTTGAAGGGCTGTGTGGCATGGGCAGATTTGTGAGGCTTATGGACGTGTAGGCCTGATCGGTTTGTTAAGATGCTTTTAACGTGAAGGCTTGGGGTTATTTTCTTTTGTGTCTTGTGATTTGTGTGGGCTGTGTGTATATTATGTGTATGAGCTAGGGGAGGCTTTTCTTGTATGAAAGAGCTAGGAGAATGCATGTCTTGGTTAGAGGTTGTTTATATAGAGAATGGCTAGGGCTTCACCTTGTCTCACAAGGAGGGGATTTGATTTAGTGTTGAGCAACGAAAGTCAAAGATTGAGGGGGAACAAATTTGGTTTAGATTAGCAAGTCAATATCTTTAATTTGTTATAATTGATTTTAATTAGGCATGACATCTTTTTAATTTAGTATGTAATTTTGTTTAGTTAGGAAGGAATCTTGTGTAATTGGTGGGTGAATATCTTAATTAAGGAATTAAAATATGTGATTGATTTTAATGTTTACTTTAATTTGGTATGTGATTTTTAGATTTGTTTTGATTTTACCATGTGTTAAATATGTGTTTTAAGTGGGCTTGGGCGTGTGGGCCAAGGCTTGGGCGAATTGGGCTTGATGTGAGGCTAGCAGCAAAACCAGAATTACCGACACCGTTCGAACGCTTCCTCGAACGCGGCACGAACGCCCACAATCTTTTTGGCGTTCGAACATATACATGAACGCAGCACGGACGAAAATAGTGAACCTTGTTTATTCTGAATTTCCCCTTCCGATGTCCGTTTTCCGTGACGTCCGTGACTTAAAAGGTAGTGTCTCCAAATGAGACTCATCATAGGGACTTATATGCAAAAATGTAGTGCCTACAACCTGTCTATGATCACCACCTTCAGCCAAAAATTCTATTTCTAGAAATTTTGCGAAGCGAGCTACGAACACATTTCGATGCTCGGTATCATAGAATAAATATCCTTTCATATTTGAAGGATATCCAACAAACCTAAACTTCTGCCCTCGAGGAAAAAGCTTATCTTGCTGAGCCATCCCGACATAAGCATGACACCCCCAAATTTTAATATAACTAAGATTTGGTTTCCTACCGGTCAATATCTCATATGGAGTCATAGGAACAGCCTTGGAAGGAATCTTGTTCAAAAGATGTGCGGCAATTAAAAGAGCATAACCCCATAAATAAAAGTTTAAATATGTATAACTCAACCTTGATCGGACCATATCTAATAAAGTCTGATTTCTCCTCTCCGACACTCCATTATGTTGCGGAGTACCAGGATGAGTATATTGAGCGAGAATCCCATTCTCCTTTAAATAATCAGTGAACTCTCCACTCATATATTCACCGCCTCGATCAGATCGAAGGCTTTTAATATATTGACCAGTTTTTTTCTCAACTTCATTTCGGAATTCTTTGAACTTTTCATAGGTTTCCGATTTATGTCTCATCAAATAGACATAACCATACCGTGACAGATCATCGGTAAATGTGACGAAGTAAGAAAAACCACTGTGAGAAGTTTGACTTAAGGGACCACATACATCAGAGTGTACGAGTTCCAACGAGTCAGAGGCTCGGTGTCCAACACCTGAAAATGAGGCTTTGGTCATTTTACCCCGAATACAAGATTCGCAAGTTGGATAAGGTTCAATGGTGAGATCATGTATCAAACTATTCTTAACCAATTAGGTTAAGCGTTTCACGCCTATATAACCTAACCTCATGTGTCAGGGTTCAGTATTATTTATATCAGATTATTTACGTTTATTTATTCCAGTATTAACGATATCTTGTGAGGTGCGCAATATGTAATGACCATGCTCGTTTGGACAACAAAGGATCTGAATATTACTACTATAATATAAATACAAAGAACTATTCTTAATATTTACATTATAACCTTCAGTATCTAATACAAAAGGGACATAATATTCGCCACACATCCTGGCACAAAATAGCAGTCATGTAACAAAAGTCTCCCACTGGGTAAATGAATCTCACATATGCCCACTGCAACTGCATCCAGAGAGTCGCCACTCCTGAATCGCAATTGTATCTCCCCAGATTTCAGCCGTCTACTTCCCGTTAGCACCTGCAACGTATTGAAAATGTGAATAGGACAAGCAGAATCCAAAATCCAATTAGATGTCATAGCTTCACAAGCTAAAGAGATATCAATAATAGGAAAAATAAAAGTACCTGATGTCGATGCTCTTTCCTTCATAAGTTGCGCAAGATAGTCCGGGAAGTTACGTTTCCAGTGCCCGACTTTCTGACAGTGATGACATTTATCTTCAGAAGCTCTCCTGGCCTTCGCCGTCTTACGCTGCAGATGAATATTGAAACCCTTGTTCTTATTTCATTTAGACTTCTTCCTCTTCGACTTGGATTGGGAAGAAGCGGAAAGTGAAGTGGGTTTCAGAAGGCGAGTAGAAACTCCCTTCCTTAAATCTTCCTCTGCTGTGAGAAGCATCCTATGCAACTCACGGTAAGAACAGTGAATCCCATTCATGTTGAAATACATAACGAACTGGCGAAATGAAGCCGGGAGTGAACCGAGAATAACACTACGACCAAGAGTCTCATTGAGAGGGAAATGCTGTCGCCTCAACTGCTCGATCAAATCGATCAAGTGAAGCACATGCGGGCTCACAGCCTGCCCCTCATCAAGTTTAGAATGAAACAATTACATCGAAACTTTATGAACAATGACCTGTTCCTGATTCATTAACGATTCACGAAGTTGTGTCATCATACTATATGCATCGTGCATCTCAAAATAAGTATTCTTAAGCTCAGAAGAAAGAGAACTCAAGATGAATGATTTAACCTTTAAATCATCATCCTTCCATTGCTGGAAAGTCTCACGTTCTTCAGGTAATGCATCGGGTGATATAGCAAGCGGTAATGGACCTTCCAAAATATACCACAGTTTCTCGGAATTGAGGACAATCCTCAAGTCCATGTCCCAATCAGCAAAGTTTTCTACGCCTTTCAGTTTTTTCGTATCAAGCATATGTGCAAAAGGATTGGGTGGAGGTGCCGCGATCGCAAATCTATCAAATAGACATCGAATCAATGGTAAGTAAATAAGCAGATAAAAGATTATAATAGTTTCATAATATATCATAAAGCATTAACTAGATCATGGATTTTTAATCTAAAAATGCCCATCCCACTATTTCATGCAATACTGTAATCCCCAAACAGAATACAAAACATGCGATAATCAAATCATAACATAATAGTGAAAGGTGGACCCCATGAATATATTTCAGCTCACAGCTTTGGCACGTTCTCGCCTACGCATATTCATTTAGGTAGACAACATATTATCGATCACTCAATAGTGACTCCTGGGTTTTCGGTCCTGGTCGTTTCTCGTTGTGACAGCTTTGGCACGTTCACAAGGAGGCGTACCAAGGTCAAACTTGTCAATGATGAATTCAAGATACTTACGTAACCTTGACAGCTTTGGCACGTTCAGGATTGCGCTTTCGCTTGAATTCACCTAATATCAAATATATCCGGTACAGATAAATTTCTATCGGTCATATCCTCACAGCTTTGGCACGTTCTCGGATATAGTCTTAGAAAATTTATCGATAAGCGGTATTGACAAGACGGACCGATTAATATGCATCAAATACATATTAAATTATAAACCTTATTTAAATAGGGATTTTCCGCTAAAAAGTTTTTAATTTATTTAATCAAATTAAATAAATACAAGCATGCATTAAAGTCAAGATTAAAGTCAATATTGAATTTTCAAGGCATAATCAAATATCGGGGTTCCAGAATCAGACTCGCTCTAATACCATTTTGTTAAGGTTTTATTAGAAATTACAGGGTTAGCGCACTAGAACGCGGAAAAATGATTTTTCCGATTTCAAAAATTTTTCTTGGAACAATTAAATAAACTTATTTATTTAATTAACCAATACTTAAATTATGAAATTATAACCCAAGAAATCATATTTCTTTTAATTATAAAATTACCCTAAACTTTTGTAAATTTATTATTTTAGTTTTAAATATGTCAATTATATATTTAATTGATTCCAAATCAATCCCAAAATAATTTTTATAAGTTTGCTACAAAACAAGAAACTTTTTCAGATTTGCGCCAACAGCCAAGATTTTTCTGTAATTACCGAAACTGCCCAAAACTTTAGTTAATTGTAATTTGGCCCAATTTGTTCAAAACTCATCAAGATCAAATCCAATTAATCCTAAACTTTACATGCATAAAATAAACATCAAAGCATATCAAAATTATTACGAACGTCGCTCGTGAATTAATTCTAAATTAATTTGTTTGTCCGAATTAAAATCCAATTTTAATTTCGCGTCGAAATCTAATTTCATTTAATATATCGAATATAGTATTAAATCGATTAATTCCAAATTAATCATTCTCTCTCTTCTTATCGAATTTTATCCCAGATAAATTCTTACCGTAATTAATCCTAGATTAATTTTCTCTCTTTTCTAATTAATCCCAGATTAATTATGTTCGAGTCAAACGTCATCGGTGCATCTTTGGAAGCGACCCATGAGATCCCTGGATATGTTGGCAGTAAATCCGGTCGTCGGACTATCCGAACACGTGCGTACTCGGTACCATATTTTTACCGATTTATAAGGCATGATTGGCTTCTAGCAAAATACAGTGCCTACCCAGTTCTCTAGAAATATTCTTTAAGGAATATATAATCTTTGTCAAGCGTAGTATACGTAGTATTGCGTATTTCGATCCAGTATCTGATGTCACATGCAAGGCCTGAGGCTGGAATAGTGTCTGCCACGTACGAAGCATATATCGGATCATCAACAACTAGTCTCTTTAATCGGAGAATCATTACCTTGTCAAATTATCCCGATAGTTGCAACATAATAGAGTACTAGTTCTGTATCCCTGCGTGATCATCATCTCCATATGACTGAAGTGATACTTCCATCTTGACATCACACCCAACACACTACGATTCTCAATAAACCCAAAAGAGGCGTACACGGAACCTGTTAAAGCCCCGGACGACCAAAACCAAAGAGTATTGATTGTCGCAAGTATTAGCGATGCAAGTCTCAAGTTAAGACCAAACACACCTACCCTGATTCAGATTCCCATAGACACATAGTCATACTACCAATGGGATTCCGAGGGGTCTATCCAGAGTGAAGCTGTTTCCATACCATCGGCAAACACAACCTCCTATCACACTTGCATAAGTATCCAATACTTAAATATATGAGAACTACGCTATTACACTTCCATAATACGAACAAATGCAATACTAGTCTATTATGTATTATCGATGTCCAGTTTCGATAATACTACGACTAGAGATATTTAATGATTAAACTTTCTTGGATTGATACTGTCTCATATCTTATAATCCGGAACTAATCATAAGGACTTTTATCATTTATATATATTCAAGTAATCTAATTACAAAATGATAAAATAGCAATTTCCATTGTCACATAGTTAATTTGTATAAAAAACACAATGTCTTTTACAAATAGTGACGCTATGGGTCATAATTGTCCAATAATCTCCCACTTGGCCTATAGTCAGTCACTCAAGTATCTAACACCTGAACTATGTACATGTCGCTCAAACTTTTGCCGAGGAATAGCTTTCGTCAGTGGATCTACAATATTGTCATCTGATGTGACCTTCTCGATCTTCACATCGCCACGATGTATGATCTCACGAATCAGATGGAAACGTCAAAGTACATGCTTGGATCGTTGATGAGACCGTGGTTCTTTAGCCTGTGCTATAGCCCCGTTATTGTCACAATATAATGGAACGGGCTCAGCTGCTAAAGGAAATACTTCTAATCCAATTAGGAATTTACGGATCCAAACTGCCTCTTTTGCTGCTTCAGCTGCACCAATATATTCCGCTTCTATTGTTGAATCGGCAACAGTCTCTTGCTTGGAAGATTTTCAGCTTACTACTCCATTGTTCAAACAAAATGTGTACCCAGATTGCGACTTACAGTCGTTTTTATTGGTTTGGAAACTTGCATCGGTAAACCCAGTTACCTCAAGTTCTCCATCTCCATAGATTAAGAACATATCCCTAGTTCGTCTAAGATACTTAAGGATGTTCTTAACCGTAACCCAGTGACCATCACCTGGATCGTCCTGATAGCGACTACACATGCTCAAAGCATAGGAGACATTAGGTCGCGTACATATCATGGCATACATGATCGATCCGACTACAGAAGAGAATATGATCTGACTCATGTTGTCTCTCTCATCTTGAGTTTTAGGACACATGTCCTTAGATAGAGTGACACCATGTGACACTGGCAACAGTCCCCTCTTAGACTGTTCCATGTTGAATCTCTTCAACACTTTGTCAATGTACGTGCTCTGGGAGAGTCCAAGCAGCTTTCTAGATCTATCCCGGTAGATCTTTATTCCCAGAAAAAAGGCTGCTTCTCTCAGATCTTTCATGGAGAATTTTAATGAAAGTCAAGCTTTCACCGATTGTAGAATGGGAATGTCATTGCCAATAAGCAATACATTATCAACGTAAAGGACAATGAATGTCAGTGCTCCCACAAACATTCTTATATACACAAGGATCATCCTCGTTCTGAATGAAATCATATTCTTTTATGATCTCATCAAAACGTTGGTTCCAAGAACGTGATGCTTGCTTCAATCCATAAATGGATCGATTTAACTTGCAAACCTTGTTCGCATGTTTTGGTATGACAAAACCTTCAGGTTGTTGTATATAAACATCCTCCAAAAGGTTTCCGTTAAGGAAAGTGGTTTTGACGTCCATCTGCCATATTTCGTAATCGAAATATGTAGCAATAGCATGTTGGACAATTATGACCCATAACGTCACTATTTGTACAGATCATGGTGTTGTTGTACAAATTAACGATGTGACAAAGGAAATTGCTCTTTCATCATTTATAATTAGATTACCAAGATGTATAAATTATGAAAGGTCCATATGATTAGTTCCGGATTAAGATGATATGAGACAGTATCAATCCATGAAGGTTTAATCATTAAATATCCCTAGTCAGAGTATTATCGAGATTGGACATCGATAATGCGAAAAGACTAGTATTACACATGTGCGCGTTGTGAGGGCATAACGACATATTTCTCATATATTTAGGTATAAGATACTCATGCAAGTGTAGTAGGAGGTTGTTTTTTACCGATGGTACAGGAAACAGCTTCGCTCTGGATAGACCCCTCATAATTCCATTGGTAGTATAACTATGTGTCTATGGAAGTCCGAATCAGGTAGGTGTATTTGGTCTTAACCTGAGACTTGCACCGCTAATACTTGCGACAATCAATATACTTTGGTTTTGGTTGTCCAGGGCTTTAACAGGTTTTGTGTACGCCTCTTCTGGGTATATTGAGAATCGTAGTGTATTGGGTGTGATGTCGAGATGGAAGTATCACTCCAGTCATAGTGGAGATGATGGTCACGTAGGATACAGAACTGGTTCTCTTATATGCTGCAGCTATCGGGATATTATGATTAGGTCATGTTTATCCGATTATAGAGACTAGTTACCAGAGATCCGATATGTGCTTCGTACGGGGCAGACACATTTCCAGCCCCAGGCCTTGTACGTGACATCCGATACTGGATCGAAATATGCAATACTACGTATACTACGCCTGATATAGATAATATATTCCTGTAAGGATATTTCTGGAGAATTGGGTAGGCATGGCGCTTTGCTAGAAGCCAACCTTGTCTTGTAAATCGGTAAAAATGTAGTACTAGGTACTTACGTGTTCGATAGTCCGACGACCAGATTTACTGCCAACATATCCAGGGATCTCATTGGTCGCTTCCCGAAGATTCATCGATGACGTATGACTCGCACTTTATTAATCTGGGATTAATTAGATGAGAGAGAAAATTAATCTGGGATTAATTACAGAGATATTTTATCTGGGATAAAATATTAATTAAAGAGAGAGAACGATTAATTTGGAATTAATCGATAAAATAATATATTCTATATTATACGAAATTGGATTTCACGCGGAATTGAAATTAGATTTTAATTCGGGCGAACGAGTTAATTTAGAATTAATTCGTAAGTGACGTGAATAGTGATTTTGCTAGGCATAATTATTTAATTACGTCGCAACGGAATATTCGTTAATTTGAAATTAGCGAACCCGAGCCCGGGAGTGTTTGCTGGCGCACTCGCTTTGCGAATTAAAGTGCGGCCCACATGTCACATCACGCGTCACATCACTCGTCATTCATGTGATGGATGTCTTATCACTTTGAGTGATTGACACAATGTCACTATTCATGATTGATGTAAGTGGTTGGAAAGCTTTTGATGGCTTGAAAGACATTTATCAATATTTTTATTTGATATTTGACTTTTGGTTTTTGAGTATTAGATAAACAAAATCTCTCTCTCTCTCATTCTAATGCATTCGGCCAAGAGGCCTTTCTTCTCCATCTCTCCCATTTTGGCACTTAGTGCCATTTTCTTCAAAGACTTGGCTTGGCCGAGACATGCAAGGAAGATTAGGACGTTTTGCGGCAAAATTTCCAGAGTGCTAGCACGCTTTAGGAGTCTTGCGAAGGTGATAGGGAACCGCACCTGTGAGCATTGAATCATCATTAAAGCTTGGAGCTTTATGGACCACCATGACCAAAATTGTTGGAGCAGAAAAACTGCAAATACCGAGAGCTTCTATGGGCCAAGCTTGAAGTTTTGTTGTTCCTCGCATCGCTTAACCGATCATTGTGAGTATTCTGCACTCCTTGATGTATTCGCATATTGTTTCATTGCTTAAATAGATCCCGGTTAGACCGTAGAAACCCAACAATGGTATCAGAGCGAGGTTGAGCATGAAACTTGAACTTAGGGTTAAAATGGGTAAATTGATTTTGAGCATGATTTGATAAAATTAATTGATTGAGTATGCTTGAATGATGTTTAATTGAAGTTGTATTGGATCAATTTCATGAAAATTGGATTGGATCATTTTTCCCCAAAATTCTAGGCTTGGCCGAGAATGACAATGCCCTAATATCATGGTATTTTTTGATTTTAATCATTGGATGCGTTGAAATCAATTGGGAAATGTTGATTGTGGATTTAATTTGATTGAAACCGAATCGGACAATAAAAACCCCAAAATGCCGTGAGTATAGAAGCATGAAATGGGTTTGATTTTTGATTAAAATATGTTGGACATGTTTTGAAGTTAATGAGCATAATTAATTGTACAAATTTGTGTTTTGGAAATGTTAATTTGGGTAATTAATTATGGCATACACTTTAGTTAATTAAGTTATAAAATTTGGAATTTGGTAATTTAATTAATTGGGCCTATTTTGGATATTGGGCTTGAAAAGTTGTAATTGGGCTTAAATGGGCTTGGTTGTACCAAGTTGGGTTTAGGCTAAATTGGTTGGATCCAATTGGGCCCAAAACCATATCCATAAAGTCCAATTATGACTTAATGGACCTTTAATTTTAATTGGGCCTAAATTGGTTTTTTGGCAAATAAGGGTGATTCCTTAATGGGCTTTGGTATTTGGGTTTGGACCCATGTTGACCAAAAGTCCATGCCTTAAGAAATTAATTAAAATCCCATTGGACTTTAATTAAATTAACATTGGATGTTAATCGGGCTTTGAGACCCGTAACGATTAGATTTAGAATCTAAGTCGTAAAGGTTCGTTAATAAAGTGTAATATTTAATTTGGAATTAAATAGTGAATTAGTATTAAATACAAATTAAATTGGATTTAATGTTGTAGTTTAATTTAATTCCAGAATTCGTACTTTGAGTACTTATTCGCAAAATGAGTCGGACTCGCGCAAAATCAAATCGTTGTTTGAACATTGGATGGTCATTAATTATCAGATTAATTAATTTGATTAGATTGATTGATAACATGCTTGTGTGAATACATGGCTGCGATGCATGAATAATATATATCGGATGGATGTTAGATGGGTGGGGCAATTTTGGAAATTGTTGTAATAAATTTAGAATTTATTAAATTGGACTTGCGTGTCCAGCCTATTACCTCCTTACTCTTTGTATTTATCTTCTCACCTATTCCCCTCAATGTAAATGAGGTTTCTTTATAATTGTTATGTAACAGGTATAAGTAATACTAGTGCTAGCGGGAGAGACGAAATGGAGAGATTTGTTCTAGGAACAATGTGTTAAGTATCCATCCACATATCATTATTATTTTATTTACGCGCCTTATTATGTGTTTAGAATACATGTTTAAGGGTGTATGATGATGAGACCTTAACAAAGATAATTAATTGGTTGCCAATTGCACGCGAAAAACCATCAACATCATATTAAGCGTTTTTCCTTCCATTGAGTGATTCTTACTCAAGATCCAAGACTGGCATTGGTTTGTTGGCCAAAGTCAAGACCTTTGTCCGTCGAGGATGTGTTTGAATCATGAAGGCTTTGTTCCATATCGGTGTCTTGTCCAAGTTGTGATTTTTTGGCCAAAGTCAAGATCACTTCTTGTCCATCGAAATTGATTACGAAGCTTTCCATGGTCAATGGGTTCCGCTTAACTGGGATCACTAAGTTTGTTGTGCCAAAGCCAAGGCTTAGTTGATTCAGAGGAAAAAGGTTAGGCAATATATTGGACATATTGACATATATAAGATATATGTTTCGGACTTGGATGTCCACCTACTGGATCTAGGAATTGGATGAGATCCAATTGATCTTAGAGATCTTCCTAGTTAATTATCATACAATTTGTTGGCCAAAGTCAAGATTGTGTGTTATTTAACGGGATCCTAGCCCACTAGGAAACAAGGTTTACCGAGTACTCGACCGAGGGTTAGAGGCTCGCCGAAAAATAGTGGGAGGCAAGTATTAAATTTGCAATATTCATTTAGTTACTTGCCATACGCGCTCATTTCAATTTTTCGTCAAATAATTATATATTAGTTGGACTAATATTTAATCGTTGTTTTAATTAAACAGTTGGACTGTAATTCAAACTATTTCAATTATAGTTGATTTTATAATTGGATTATAGTAATCAATATAATTGAATTTAAACAATTAAATTATAGTTGATTATATAGTTGGACTATAGTAATCATTATAATAAATAGTACCTAAAATCGTTGATTAAATAGTTGGACTATTAGAATCAAGACAATTGAAAGATTAGTGTTTAAAACATAATCCTGGGCGAAAATGTATTTAAATGACTTTAATTTTCAAATTGGGAATAAGAATCAGTCCTGAAAACTAAGAAGTTACTTTATTTGATAAAATAACATCTTAGGCCTAAGCCCGGAGTTGAGCAATAGTAGAAACATGATATTTGGAATAATCATATGATGATAACTTTAGTGCTTAATCCATTAAGCTTGCCAAAAAGACTCCTTAATTTCTTAATCAGAACTAAGGATTAGATCCTTATAATATGATAATGAAATTGAAGGATCTTCATAGATCTATTTTTAGATCTTTGAACTACTAAATTGCAATAGAAAACTTTTGGAGAGTTAATGGCTATTCTCAATGAGATAAAGCCAAAGTTTGCAATAAGGCAAGAAGCGCAAAGCGCACCTTACTTCGATATTTTAGAAGGCCAAGGCTTGGCCAAATGCTTCTGGGGTGTGAAAAGGGGCAAATGCAAAATCATTATAATCTTCTGGGAAGATAAAAGACATGAAGGAATTGAAGAGGGGCAAGGCTCCGGCTTCAAATATGTTTGTTATAAACATGTTCACTATTAGTATTAAAATTGGATTTTAGATACTGGATGTGGTACATAAATATGTATTGGTGTGCAGAATCTGCTGATGAGCAGGATATTGACTTCAGTTGAGATTAATCTGCGAATTGAAAACGGGACGACAGTCGCTGTTTAAACCATAGATACCTAAGTTTAGGAACTACCCTTCGGGTGTGTACTTAAATTAGGAAACTGTTAGAATGTAACTAGTTTGACTAGATACATTATCTCTATATCAGGGTTTAATCCGTTGCGGATATACCTTTATATTCTAAAACACTAAATTGTTTTATTTTATAAAGATGATATTGAGATAAACACATTAGATGTGAATAACAATATTTATCTTTTGAATATAAATAAATCTCAAACGTATAACATGACAAACAAATAGCTCAAACTGAATTAATCAGTTGAGACTTATTTGTGGCATTGATGTATGGGACACAATTAGACAAGACTCGTATATCCACACTTTTGAAGAGTGGATACTAGGACGGATTTGATTCTATTCAAATGATGTCTACGAATCTAGTTAATTGGGCAAAGTGCCTAAAGTACCTTTTACTTGGTAAAAGTGCAAGTGCCACCGATCTGTTAGCCCTTGGTCATGGTGACGTAAGTGGGCCCATGTCTAGCTAGGCTAGAGGTGGATATGAACATTTCGTGACCTTTACGGATGTGGCATCGCGTTATGGTTATGCGTTTCCTTAGAAACACAAATCGAAAACTTTTAGAGTTTCGACACGAAATTGACAAATAGATCGGCTAAAGTATTGAACCGTCATAGTTAGACCATGATGGAAAATACTTAAGCAATAAGTTTCTCATATACTTGAAAGAGTATAGTATTCTTTCAATATGGACTCCTCCCGGAACACGTCAATTTGACGGTGTGTCCGAACAGAGAAACCGAATTTTGTTAGACATGATATCATGAGTCGCTCTGAGCTACCATTTCCTTCAACGGATACGCATAAACAGTGCAAAACTTATTTTGGATAAGGTTCCATAAAATCTGTTTGACAGACTTTGTATTAGATATAAACAGGAAAGAAACTGGGTTTTCTCATTCCTGAAGATTTGGGTATGCTAGGCATATGTTTGGATGATACCAAACTAGAACCCAAATCGGATAAGTGCCTAATAAAGGTTATCCTAGGGAAAACAAAAGTATAGTACTTATACAACTCACAAGAGAACAATGAAATTGTTGATCTTCATGTGGTTTTCCTAAGAGGAATACCGATATGCAGTGGTAAGTGGGAGGAAAGTAAAACTCGATGAAAATCAGAGTAATACTATTCCATGCACCGATTCCTTAATGTAACACAAATAGTTCATCAATGAAGTAACTATACCAATAATCTTTGAATACACAAGAACCGCGTAAGTCGGAGAGAGTCAGAAAATAACCTGAGGTATGGGTTTCTGATCTCACCTCATAAAGATGTCAATCTTATTGAGGAATACGAACTGACTACGTATGATGAAGTGATACAAGGTATCGACTCCCTATTATGGCAAAGTGCCATGAAGTCCGAAATGGATTCCATGTATACCAACTAAGTTTGGATACTAGTTGTTGTACCGCAAGGCATTCTGCCTATTAGTACTATATGAGTCTTCAAGGAAGACATACATGGATGGCAGCATACCAACGTACTAAGCTGGGCTTGTAGCGAAAAGTTATTGTTATCAACATTGTGTCGATTACGATGAAACCTTTTACCTGTTACCATTGATAAATCCATTTGGATAATGCTTGCTGAAGTTGCATGTTTCATTTATGAAATATGGCAACTAAATGCCAAAACCGCTTTCCTTAACGGAAACCTTTTGGAGTATGTTTATAACATCCTGACGGTTTTGTCGTACCAAAACGAGCAAACAATGTTTGCAAGTTAATTCGATCCATGGATGGATTGAAGCAAGCATAGCGTTCTTGGAATTATCGTTTTGATGTAATCATAATGGTGTATGATTTAATTCAAAACGAAAATGATTCTTGTGTATATAAGGAGGTTAGTGGGAGCGCACTGACAATGACTGTCCTACATAATGATGATATATCATTTCTTGGAAATGATATTCCCATAATAAAATCGGTGATTAATTGCGGAGAGATTTTATCTAGGATAAAATACTATTTGATGAGAGAACAATTAATTTGGAATTAATTGATAAAATAATATATTTGATATATTAAACGAAATTAGATTTCGACACGGAATTAAAATTGGATTTTAATTCGGGCAAACGAATTAATTTAGAATTAATTCGCGAGCGACGTGAATATAATTTTGCTTGGCATAATTATTTAATTAAATTTGATTTAATTACGTCGCAACGGATAATTCGTTAATTCAGAATTAGCGAACCCGAGCCCGAGAGTGTTTGCGGGCCCACTCAGATTTTGAATCAAGTGGGGCCCACATGTCACATAACTTGTCGCATCACTAGTCATTCTCTCACCTTTTTGGTGATGGAAGTTAGTGAGGATTTTGGTGATGGAAGTTAGTGAGGATTTTGGTGATGACTTATTCCTCACTCAAGCTTGACTTCTTGTTGACATATACCAACTTTGGTATATCATTATTTTAATTTTGGAAATTAAAATACTGTTGGACAATTATGACCCATAGCGTCACTATTTGTACAGATCAAGGTGTTGTTGTACAAATTAACTATGTGACAAATGATATTGCTCTCTTATCATTTGTGATTAGATCACCAAGATGTATAAATGATAGGAGGTCCTTATGATTTTTTCCTGGATTTAGATGATATTAGACAGTATCAATCTACGAAGGATAAATCATCAAATATCCCTAATCAGAGTATTATCGAGATTGGACATCGATAATGCGTAAAAGACTAGTATTACACTTGTGCGCGTTGTGAGGGCATAACATCATAATTCTCATATATTTGGGTATACGATACTCATGCAAGTGTAATAGGAGGTTCTGTTTACCGATGGTACGGGAAACAACTTCGCTCTGGATAGACCCCCTCGGAATTCCATTGGTAGTATGACTATGTGTCTATGGAAGTCCAAAATCAGGGTAGGTGTATTTGGTCTTAACCTGAGACTTGCACCGCTAATACTTGCGACAATCAATATACTTTGGTTTTGGTCGTCCAGGGCTTTAACAGGTTCTGTGTACGCCTCTGCTGGGTATATTGAGAATCGTAGTGTATTGGGTGTGATGTCAAGACAGAAGTATCACTCCAGTCATAATGGAGATGATGGTCATGTAGGATACGGTACTGGTTCTCTTATGTACTGCAGTCATCGAGATAAAATGACAAGGTCATGTTTATCCGATATAGAGACTAGTTACCAGAGATCCGATATGTGCTTCGTACGGGGCATACACAATTCCAGCCCCAGGCCTAGCACGTGACATTCGATACTGGGTCGAGATACGCAATACTACGTATATTATGCCTGATATAGATCACTATATTCTTGTAAGGATATTTCTGGAGAATTGGGTAGGCATGGCGCTTTGCTAGAAGCCAACCTTGTCTTGTAAATCGGAACAAACGTAGTATTAGGTACATACGTGTTCGGATAGTCTAACGACCAAATTTACTGGCAACATATCTGGGGATCTCATGGGTCGCTTCCCGAAGATTCACCGATGATGTATGACTCGCACTTTATTACTCTGGGATTAATTTGATCAGAGAGAAAATTAATCTGGGATTAATTACGGAGATATTTTATCTGGGATTAAATATCATTTAAAGAGAGAAAATGATTAATTTGGAATTAATCGATAAAATAATATATTCGATATATTATACGAAATTGGATTTTGACGCGGAATTAAAATTAGATTTTAATTCGGGCGAACGAGTTAATTTAGAATTAATTCGTTAGCGACGTGAATAGTGATTTTGCTAGGCATAATTAATTAATTACGTCGCAACAGAAAATTTGTTAATTTGGAATTAGCAAAACCGAGCCCGGGATTATTTGCGAGCGCATTCCCATTTCGAATTCGAGTGCGGAACGCAAGTCAAATCAAGCGTCAAATCATTGGTCACATCAAGAGTCAAATCATTAGTCACTTTGAGTGATGTGTCAACTTGTCACATTGATTGATTGAGTGATGTGACTTGATGGGAGTGGTTGGCAAGCTTTAATGCCATTTGACTTTTTGGAAAAGAAATTGGTAATTCATTTAATTGATTTTGGAAAATTAATTAAATGTGTATTAGATACACTTTTGCCAAAAACCAACACAACTCTCTCACTCTCCTCTCTTCTCTCCTCTCACGCCCATGGTGGGCATTTTTTCTTCTGTTTTTTCTGGGCAAAAACCGAGAATGAATGGAAGCAAAATGTGATGATTTTTATGGCAAAAACATTAAGAGCTAGCACTCAAATAGACATGCGAAGGTGATAGGGAAACCCACCCGTGGGCTTGGAATACCATTCGAAAAGCTTGGAGCTTGGAGCTTGGACCAAAGCCAAAAATGGAGGACATCATCACAGCCCACTGCCGTGACTTGGAGAAGGCAGAAAATGAATTTTTGTTGTCCACCGCGTCGCTCAACCGCTCGATGTAAGTATTCCGAAACTTCCTCATTGTATTCGCACATTTGTTTTATGCTTATTATCCGATCCTTGGGACCGTAGAACTTCAACAATGGTATCAGAGCGGAGTAAAAGCATGAAATTTGATTTAGGGCTTAAAATTGGGTAAATTGATTTTGAGCATGATTTAATGAAATTGGATGATTTAGTATGCTTAAATGTTGTTGAATTGAATATTGATTGGATCAATTTCATGAAAAATTGTTTGGAACAAATTTGCCCAAATTTTATGGCTTGGCCGAAAATTAGATGAACCCTAAATGTCTTGGATTTTGTTTTTTGATTCATTGGATGAGTTGGAAACAATTGGGAATGTGGATTTAATGTTAATTTGGATTTAATTGGATTTAATTCAGAATTGATTTGAAAATCCCCTCCAAAGCCGAGACTATTAAAGCATGATTGGGTTTGATTTTTTGATTAAATTGTGTTGGACATCGATAATGCGTAAAAGACTAGTATTACATCGATAATGCGTAAAAGACTAGTATTACACTTGTGCGCGTTGTAAGGGCATAACGACAAAGTTCTCATATATTTGGGTATATGATACTCATGCAAGTGTAATAGGAGGTTGTGTTTACCGATGGTATGGGAAACAGCTTCGCTCTGGATAGACCCCTTCAGAATTCTATTGGTAGTATGACTATGTGTCTATGGAAGTCCGAAATCAGGGTAGGTGTTGTTGGTTTCTATTAAGGTCCCAAGATCATTAACAAGCATGAAACATGTGTGAATACAAATCAACGAAGTTACGGAATACTCACATCGATCGGTTGAGCGACGCGGGAGGCAACGAAATCATCTTTTCTGCTCACTGGTTGTAGTGGACTTCTCGGTAGTGGCTGCTACTGCCTCCTCTGTTTTGGCTCAGTTTTGGTCCTTCGTCAAGCTCCAAGCTTTGTCGAACGATTCCCGGCTCATGGGTGGACTTCCCTATCACCTTCGCATGTCTCTCGGAGTGCTAGCTCTTGTGATTTTTGCCATAAAAATCACCACTTTTGGCTTCCCATTGCTCGGTTTTCTTGACAGAAAATAGAAGCATGAACTGCCCACCATGGGCGTGAGAGGAGAAAGAAATGGAGGAGAGAGAGAGATAAATGTGTAATGGTTTTTGTTACCAAAAAAATGGTAATATATTTTCCAAAAACAAATACCAAATTTTGCCTCCAAAAACCAAAGCCATAAATGCCAACCACACACATCAACTCACATCAACTTCCATCAATCAATGAATAGTGACTGGCGTCAATCACTCAAAGTGAAAGACATCCATCACTTGATTGATGAATGATGTGATGCTAGATGCGACTAGCGATTTGACGCTTGATTTGATTTACGTGCCTCACTCGAATTTGAAATACGAATGCGCTCGCAAATAATCCCGGGCTCGGGTTTGCTAATTCCAAATTAATGAATTTTCCGTTGCGTCGTAATTAAATCTAACTTAATTAAATAATCATGCCAAGCATAATTACTATTAACGTCGCTAACGAATTAATTCTAAATTAATTCGTTCGCCCGAATTAAAATCCAATTTTAATTCCTCGTCGAAATCTAATTTCATTTAATATATCAAATATATTCATTTATTGATTAATTCCAAATTAATCGTTATCTCTCTTTAATTGATATTTTATCCCAGATAAAATATCTCTGCAATTAATCCCAAATTAATTTTCTCTCTCTTCTAATTAATCCCAATTAATTAAGTGCGAGTCATACGTCATTGGTGAATATTTGGGAAGCGACCCATGAGATCCCCGGATATGTTGGCAGTAAATTCGGTCGTCGGACTATCCGAACACGTAAGTACCTCGTGCTACGTTTATACCGATTTACAAGACAAGGTTGGCTTCTAGCAAAGTTCCATGCCTACCCAATTCTCCAGAAATATCCTTACAGGAATAAATGATCTATATCAGGTGTAGTATACATGGTATTGCGTATTTCTGTCCAGTATCGGATGATCACGTGCTAGGCATGGGGCTGGAATTGTGTCTGCCCCGTACGAAGCACATGTCGGATGTCTGGTAACTAGTCTCTATAATCGGATAAACATGACCTTGTCATTTTATCCCGATGACTGCAGTACTTAAGAGTACTAGTACCGTATCCTACGTGACCATCATCTCCAGTTGACTGGAGTGACACTTCCATCTTGACATCACACCCAACACACTACGATTTTTAATATACCCAGTATTGGCATACACAGAACCTGTTAAAGCCCTGGACGACCGCAACCAAAGTATATTGATTGTCGCAAGTATTAGTGGTGCAAGTCTCAAGTTAAGACCAAATACACCTACCCTGATTTTGGACTTCCATAGACACATAGTCATACTACCAATGGAATTCCAAGGGGGTCTATCCAGAGCGAAGCTGTTTCCCGTACCATCGGTAAAACACAACCTCCTATTACACTTGCATGAGTATCCGATACCCAAATATATGAGAACTATACCGTTGTGCCCTCACAATGCGCACAAGTGTAATACTAGTCTTTTACGCATTTATCGATGTCCAATCTCGACAATGCTCTGACTATGGATATTTAATTATTTATCCTTCGTGGATTGATACTGTCTCATATCATTCTCAATCCAGGAACAAATCATAGGGACCTCCTATCATTTATACATCTAGGTGATCTAGATGTATAAATGATAAGAGTACAATTCCTTTGTCACATAGTTAATTTGTACAACAACACAATGATCTGTACAAATAGTGACGTTATGGGTCATAATTGCCCAACAATCTCCCACTTGGCCTATAGCCAGTCACTCGAGTGTTTGACACCCGAACTATGTACGGTTGGCTCAAATTACTGAGAAAATGTTTTCGTCAGCGGATTTGCATGATTATCATCTGATGCGATTTATTCGATCATCACATCGCCTCGATGTATGATCCGAACGAATCAGCTGAATATCGAAGTATGTATCTGGATCGTTGATGAGACAATTAATTCTTTAGCCTGTGTTGACGCCTAGCTCAGTTGCTAACAGAATTATATCTAATCTAATTAGATTTATTGTCGACCCAAATGGCTTCTATTGCCGCCTCAGCTACAACAATAACCCATATTTGTTGTTTATTAGGTAACAGTATCTTGCTTGGAAGATTTCCAGCTCACTGTACCGTTATTCAAACTTTGTAGTACTGTTTGCGACTTATAGTCGTCTTATCGGTTAGGAAACTTGCTACAGTGATCCCAGTCACTTCAAGTTCTCCATCTCCATATATTAAGACAGCATCCTTAGTTCTCTAAGATACTAACAGATGTTCTTAACATCAATCCAGTGACTATCACTTGGATTGGTCTGTTTGTGAATCTATATGCTCAAAGCGTATGAGACACCAGGTCACGTACATTTTTCAATGTACGAGTTCTCGAAGAGTTTTTCTCGAAAGCCAAGCTTTCACCGATTGTTATTATGGGAAAATAATTTCCGAGAAATGACATATTATCATTATTTTATAGGACATTTATTGTCAGTGCGCTCCCACTAACCCTCTTATATACACAAGAATCATTTCGTTTTGAATTAAATCATAAACCATTATGATTACATCAAAACGATAATTCCAAGAACCTATGCTTACTTCAATCCAAACATGGATCGAATAACCTGCAAACCTTGTTTGCTTGTTATGGTACGACAAAACCGACAGGATGTTGTAAACATCGTCCTAAAGGTTTCCTTTTCAGGAAAGAGATTTTCCCGTAAAGCTGATATATTTCTTAAATGAAACATGTAGCTTTAGCAAGCATTATCCAAAAGGATTTACCGTGGCAACATGTAAAAGCTTGAATCGTAATCAACATAATGTTGATAACGATACCTTTCCGCTATAAGCCTAGCTTTATACGTTGGTATGTTTCCATCCATGTATGTCTTCCTTGAAGACTTATAAAGTACCAATAGGCACAATGCCTTGCGATACATCAACTAGTATCCCAACTAAGTTGATTATACATGGAATCCATTTCGGACTCATGACACTTTGTCACAATAGGGAGTCGATACCTTGTATCACTTCCTCATACGTAGTCAGTTGGTATACCTCAATAAGATTGACATCTTTATGAGGTGAGATCAGAAACCCATACCTATGTTGTTTTCTGACTCTCTCTGACTTACGCAGTTCTTGTGTATTCGAAGATTAATGGTTTAGTTTCATCCTTGATGAACTATTTGTGTTCCATTAAGGATCTGTACCTTGAACAGTATTACTCCGATTTTCATCGAGTTTTACTATCCTCTCACTTACCACTGCATATCGGTATTCCTCTTAGGAAAACCGCATGGCGAGCAACAATTACATTACTCTCTTGTGAGTTGTATAAGTACTATACTTTGGTATCCCTAGGATAACCTACAATTGGCACTTATCCAATTTGGGTTCTAGTTTGGTATCATCCAAACACATGCCTAGCATACCCAAATTATCATGAATGAGAAACCCAGTTTCTTTCCTGTTTATATCTAATATGAAATATGTCAAACAGATTTTTATGGAACCTTATTCTAAATAAGTTCTGCACTATTTATGCTTATCCGTTGAAGGAAATGGTAGCTCAAAGTGACTCATGATTAACCTTATCATGTCTCACAAAATTAGGTTACTCAGTTCGGACACACCGTCACTTTCACGTGTTCTGGAAGGAGTCCTCTTTGAAAGAATACTATACTCTTTCAAGTATATTAGAAACTTATTGCTTAAGTATTTTCCATTACGGTCTTACCGTGATAGTATAATACTTTAGCCGATCTGTTTGTCTATTTCGTGTCGAAACTTAAAAGTTTCCGATTTGTGTTCCTCAAAAGAAACACATAACCATAACGCGATGTCACATCCGTAAGGTCACGAAATATTCATATCCACATCTAGCCTAGCAAACATGGGCCCACTTGCTTCACTATGAACTAGGGATAACAGATTGGTGGCATTTACACTTTTATCAAGTAAATAGTGTTTTAGGCACTTTGCCCAATAAACTAGATTCGTAGACTTTATTTGATTGGAATCAAATTAGTCCTAGTACCCACTCTTCAAAAGTGTGGATATACGAGTCTTGTTTAATTGTGTCCCAGACATCAATGCCACAATTAGTTTCATCTGATCAAATCAGTTTGAGCTGTTTGTTTGTCTTGTTATACGTTTGAGATTTATTTATATTCAAAATATAAATTCTGTTATTCACATCAAATGTGTTCATCTCAATATCATCTTTATATAATAAAACACTTTAGTGTTCTAGAATATAAAGGTATATCCGCAACAGATAATACACTGATATAAAGATAATGTTCCTAGTCAAACTAGTTACATTATAACAGTTTCCAAATTTAGGTACACACCCGAAGGTAGTTCCTAAACTTAGGTATCTACGGTTAAAACAACGACTTTTGTCCCGTTTCCGATTCGCAGATAAATCTCTATTGAAGTCAGTATCCTGCTCACAGCAGATTCTGAACATCAATATATATTTATGTATCACACTAAGTATTTAAAATCTAATTTTAATACTAGTAGTGAACATAATCTTGACAAACATATTTGAAGTCGGAGCCTTGCTCGTCTTCAATTCCTTCATGTCTGCTTTGTCCAAACGGCAGTCACGCTTCCGCGATCCCGTTTGCCACAATTTAGGCAGACATTTTGGGATATGTCTTTTTTCTTCCCAGAAGACTATAATGATTTTGCCTTTGCCCCTTTTCCATATTCCAGAAGCCTTTGGCCTAGCCTCGGGTTTCTAGAATATCGAAGTGAGGTGCGACTACGCTACTTGCCTAATTGCAAACTTTGACTTTGTCTCATTGAGAATAATCATTAACTCTCCAAGAGTTATTATTACAATTTTAGTACTTCTAAGATCTAATTATAGATCTATGAAAATCCTTCAATTTCATTATCATACTTTAAGGATCTAATCCTTAGTTCTGATTCAGAAATTAAGGAGTCTACTGACAAGTTTAATGGATTAAGCACTTAAGTTATCATTACATGATCTTCCAAAGATCATGCTCTACTATTGCTTAACTCCGGCTTAGGCCTAATATGTTATTTTATCAAATAAAGTAACTTATTATTTTCCAGGACCATCCTGAAATTTATTCCCAATTTGAAAAATTAAACCATTTAAATACATTTTCCCTAGGATTATGTTTTAAATGTCAATCTTTCAATTTTATCTTGATTTTAATAGTCCAACTATTTAATCAACGATATCAGGTACTATAATATATAATGATTACTATAGTCCAACTATATAATCAACTATACTTTTAATTTGTTAATTCAATTATATTGATTACTATAATCCAATTATAAAATCAACTATTTATTGAATTAGTTTGAATATAGTCCAACTATTAATTAAAAACAACATTTAAATATTAGTCCAACTAACATTTAATTTATTTGACGTATGATATTTGTTTTAAGCGCGTATGGCAAGTAATTAAACGAGTATTGCAAAATCAATTCTTGCCTCCCACTATTTTTCGGCGAGCCTCTAACCCTCTGTCGAGTACTTGGGTTTGATTTTAATTAAATATCACACAATCTTGACTTTGGCCAACAAATTGTATGATAATTAACTAGGTAGATCTCTAAGATCAATTGGATCCAATCCAATCCTAGATCGATCGGTAGGGGGACATCCAAGTCCGAAATATATATCTTATATATGCCAATACATCATATGTATTACCTAACCTTTTTCCTCTGAATCAACTAAGCCTTGGCTTTGGCACAACAAACTTAGTGATCCCAGTCAAGCACGACCCATTGACCATGGAAAGCTTCGTAATCAATGTCGATGGACAAGAAGTGGTCTTGACTTTGGCCAACAAACCACAACTTGGACAAGACACTGATATGGAACAAAGCCTTCTTGATTCAAAAACATCCTCGACGGACAAAGGCCTTGACTTTGGCTAACAAGCCAATGCCAGTCTCGGATCTTGAGTGAGAATCACTCAATGGAAGGAAAAACGCTTAATATTTTGTGAGGGTTTTTCGAGTGCAAATTGGCAACAAATTTATTATCTTTGTTAAGGTCTCATCATCATACACCCTTAAACATGCATTCTAAACACATAATAAAGTGCGTATAAATAAATAATAATGATATGCGGATGGATACTTTACACATTGATCCTAGATCAAACCTCTCCCTTTCTCTCTCCCGCTAGCACAAATATTTCTTCTACTCGTTACACTACACTTCTAAAGAAACCTCATTTACATTGAGGGGAATAGATGAGAAGATAATATAAATAATATGGAGGTGATAAGGCTGGACACGCAGGTTCAATTTGATTAATAAAATTTATTACAACAATTTCTAAAATTGCCCTACCCATCTAATATGCATCCGATATACATTATTCATGCATCGCAACCATGTATTCACACAAGCATGTTATCAATCAATCTAATCAAATTAATTAATCTGATAATTAGTGATCATCCAATGTTCAAACAACGATTTTATTTTGCGCGAGTCAAACTCGTTTTGCGAATAAGTACTCAAAGTACGAATTCTTGAATTAAATTAAACTACATAATTAAATCCAATTTAATATGTATTTAATATTAACTCATTATTTAATTACAAATTAAATATTACAATTTAATTACGAACCTTTTACGACTTAAATTCCAAATTTAATCGTTACGGGTCTCAAAGCCCGATTAACGTCAAACGTCAATTTAATTAAAGTCCAATGGGCTTTTAATTAATTTCTTAAGGCGTGGACTTTTGGTCAACTCGAGTCAAACCTAATAACCAAAATCCAATCCTGGAATTACCCCATAAGCCCATAAATCAATTTAGGCCATTAATCCCAATTAAACTTTAAAGGTCCATTAAGTCGTATTTGGACTTTATGGAGGCGGTTTTGGGCCCAATTGGATGCAATCCATTTGACCTAAACCCAACTTAGTACAACTAAGCCCATTTACAACATAACAAGCCTAAATCTAATTTTAAGGCCTAATTAATTAAATACAAAAAATCCAATTTAACATTTAATTAACCTAAAGTGTATTTCATGATTAATCACCCAAATTAACATTTCTAAAACATCAATTTATACAATTAATCATGCTCATTTTCATCATCACATGTCCAACACATTTTGATTAAAATCAAACCCAATACATGCTCATCAAGGTCTCGGAAATTAGGGTTTTTGTCCAATTCAAAAATTCAATCCAATTAATTTTCAAATCAACAATCCCAACATGATTCTAACTCATCCAATGAATCAACAAATCAAAATTCCAAGACATTTAGGGCTTCAACCATTTGGCCAACTCCAAAAAAATTGGGGAAATTTGTTCCAAACATAATTTCAACAAATTGATCCAATCAATCCTCAATTCAAACACATTTAAGCATACTAATTCATCCAATTTCATTAATCATGCTCAAAATCAAGTTTACCCAATTTAACCCTTAATCAATTTCATGCTTAAACCTTGCTCTAGATGCCATTGTTGGTTTCTATTAAGGTCCCAAGATCATAAACAAGCATGAAACATGTGTGAATACAAATCAACGAAGTTGCGGAATACTCACATTGATCGGTTGAGCGATGCGGGAGGCAACGAAATCATCTTTTCTGCTCACTGGTTGCAGTGGACTGCTCGGTAGTGGCTGCTACTGCCTCCTCTCTTTTGGCTCGGTTTTGGTCCTTCGTCAAGCTCCAAGCTTCGTCGAACGATTCCCGGCTCATGGGTGGACTTCCCTATCACCTTCACATGTCTCTCGGAGTGCTAGCTCTTATGATTTTTGCCATAAAAATCACCACTTTTGGCTTCCCATTGCTCGGTTTTCTTGACAGAAAACAGAAGCATGAATTGCCCACCATGGGCGTGAGACGAGAAAGAAATGGAGGAGAGAGAGATAAATGTGTAATGGTTTTTGTTACGAAAAAAATGGTAATATATTTTCCAAAAACAAATACCAAATTTTGCCTCCAAAAACCAAAGCCATAAATGCCAACCACACACATCAACTCACATCAACTTCCATCAATCAATGAATAGTGACTGGCGTCAATCACTCAAAGTGAAAGACATCCATCACTTGATTGACGAATGATGTGACGCTAGATGCGACTAGCAATTTGACGCTTGATTTGATTTGCGTGCCGCACTCGAATTCGAAATGCGAATGCGCTCGCAAATAATCCCGGGCTCGGGTTCGCTAATTCCAAATTAACAAATTTTCCGTTGCGACGTAATTAAATCTAATTTAATTAAATAATCATGCCAAGCATAATTACTATTCACGTCGCTAACAAATTAATTCTAAATTAATTCGTTCGCCCGAATTAAAATCAAATTTTAATTCCGCGTCGAAATCTAATTTCGTTTAATATATCAAATATATTAATTTATCGATTAATTCCAAATTAATCGTTATCTCTCTTTAATTAATATTTTATCCCAGATAAAATATCTCCGTAATTAATCCCAGATTAATTTTCTCTCTCTTCTAATTAATCCCAGATTAATTAAAGTGCGAGTCATACGTCATCGGTGAATCTTTGGGAAGCGACCCATGAGATCCCCGGATATGTTGGCAGTAAATTCGGTCGTCGGACTATCCGAACACGTAAGTACCTCGTGCTACAGGGCTTTAACAGGTAATCAATATACTGTGGTTTTGGTCGTCCAGGCTTTAACAGGTTCTGTGTACGCCTCTACTGGGTATATTGAGAATCATAGTGTATGGGTGTGATGTCAAGACGGAAGTATCACTCCAGTCATAATGGAGATTGTATGGGCCAAATTTGGTCCAGTGGCAATTTTGTCCTTTTACTCTGAGCCCGAGCTTCTACCTCAAAAGGAAGCCCCGATGTTTAAAGTGTATAGAGGCCCAGAGATTCACAAGCCCAGGCCCAATGAGATACCACGTGCTCAAAGCATAATCGGGTCTCACCCTACTCCAGTTCACATAACGCCCAAGCTCATAAATGCTACTTACAACCCATCTGTTCCAGCCTACAACGCAGTAATAGCTCCTCATGAATTCAGCTGTTACCATAATCCAACGGACGATTAATCAAAGGCAATAAAGGCACACGTTACAAGAGCATGTATAAATAGAGAAGCCTGTTCACGGGGATTCACTTCTAGCTCTCCTACCCCTTGCTATGGGACATCCTCAAGCTCACCACACCTCCAACTGACCGCCCTCACGGCACCCTACAAAGTTCAAGGTAGTATCCAACCTTTGACTTCCCACCTTCAAACTCCTTAGTACCACACCGGTGGGCAGTACTCCCGCTCATTCTACATCTTTGTTTTGCAGGATTGCCAGTGCCCCATCCTCACGAAATCTCAATTGTAGGCCTCGGGCGAAAACCAGCATCTACAATTTGGCGCCCACCGTGGGGCCCTAGTGATCCATAGCATGCAAAGATCTTTCCATCTACAATCCTCTCAAACACCCCTACTTGTATGACATTACGCAACGAGAAAACACGTGATCTCATGATCACTTAATTTGTCATCCTCCAAGAATAATTACAAGCATTAGAGCATATTTCTTCTCCCAATGGTCCGAGGCTACAGGTCATCCCAACAATCCTATCATCTGATCCAATCTATTAGGAGCATTCAAGGATATGGTAAGCGGAAATCCACCATCAATCAACCATCCACCTAATCACCAGAAAAGCCTCCATGATTCTCCAAGCCGACTGATCACGACAAGTCAACTCCTCCATGCGAAAGGAAATGCAAAAGTTCAAAAGAGCAACTCTTTCCAATCTATCTGAAGTCAGACTACCAATAAGGAAAATTCGAGCCGGGATAAATTCAGACTACGCAGAATGATCATTATCAACCCCTCACTACGTATAAAGATTTCCATATTCTTCAGATGAAATGGATGAGTCTCAATCTTCTTCTTACCATATGAAAGCGGTGTCATCTTTTTCAAACGACATGAGAAGATTGCCATCTACTCCAAGAACAAGACACGTCCATTCGATGGAGCTATACTTTCTACCATTCTACCTCATATGATGAAGCGATGTACTTGGCCTGAGGAGGATGTCCCAGTCGACAATACCCGAATGAAGACTAAACATGGACATCCCGATAGACATTACCAGGTATGGCTAGCACTTTTAAAAAGAATTACTCAGTCGATGTTAATAAAGCCTGAAACTTATAATATGCTTCATAGTTTGGGACTTGTTATACGTGACCCTAATCGACACTACAATTTACATCTTGGTAAATTGTTATTGGTGTCCCAATCGCCATCAATGTGTGGCGAGAGACATGTAATAGATGTCCTAATTGGTATTACAATTTATATTATGAGACATGCCACGGTTGTCCTAGTCGATACTACAATTTAAATCTAGGTAATTGTTATGGATGGCTCAGTCGACGTTTACAATGTCTGACTTATTACTTGTTAGAAATATCCCAATTGACAATTCTACATACAACTTGTCACGAAATGGAATTATACGATGATTTAGTATTGAGCAAAGATTTCACTCGACACTACACGTAATGAGATTTGATACTTGTTTAAGTTCGATCTGACATGAGATGGAAGAAGAATGAGCTCGACTGAGAAACCATTTGACTAGACGTAGCCAAATTGCCTATATGATAGAATAAATTGCCAGTAACTTCATACTACATGGGATGATTGTTATCTCCCTCATACCACATCCAAAGATTGACATCTACCATAAATGATGAAGAACATTGTTATTCCTCTTGATGATATGTGTGATTTATCATCTTCTCCAGATGACATAAGTGTAATGTCATCTTCTTCGGACTACATTGAAAGAATGATGACCACTCTGTACGACATGGAAGGATGTCGTATCTTCCAATCGACATGAATGTGAGGATTGTATTCTTCTCCAGGTGACATGGAAAGGTCAAAATCCTTTTGGACCCCCCATCAGGCCCATTCGACCGACCTCCACCACGTTGGGTAGAGCGTAGTCTCCTATATACCTTCACAAGGTGTAGTGGAGTGGTGATTTTCTTCGACCTTCATCGGGTCCAATTGAGTGGAGACTTCAGGGTCCTCACTAGGTCCACTGGGCCGGGGAAAATCTAAAAGAAATGAGCTATGTGATAACTTAGAAGAGGAGAGTGTTCTCAAAGAACATAAACTCCCATATTCCCATGCGACAAGGTCTTTTCCTAACTGTAGATAAGAAGCGAATGATCCAGACGACTTCGCCCTGGACGACACGTACAAAAGCTTGGTGTTAGGCGAAAATCACTTTCGACTCGACAAGTCCAAAGATAATAGAACTTGCGCACATAAGTAGTATCATGCCATATTGAGGGTCGACATATAGTTCATTCGACGAAACCCTATATGACAGCACCAAATTACATGAGACATCTGATAGTAGTATATTCTCCATGCACACAAACACGTAAAAAGAAGCCGACACCCAAACCTCTGTAGTAGCCCAAAAAGGAAGATTGGCCCACTTGCAAGCCGCATGAAGAAGATCGAGATGAAATAACCTTTAAGAATACTAAATTCCCACATCGCTTGGGAAACTACACACACAATCTAAAAAAAGAAAAGAAAAAAAAAGAAAACCCTTGGTGTCGCCAATCAACGAAAGAGCAAGAGAGACCGAAGATGGGTGAAGTGTCACACTAGCGATTTCCCAAGGTTAAAATCCGTAAACTTGAAAACGACAACTACAAATTCGAGCTCCGAGACACCGATGCCTTGATGGCTAACACGCTCCGGCGCATGATGATCGCTGAGGCACCCACCATCGCCGATCTTGTCGAAATCGAGGTCGACTCGTCCGTCCTCAAAGACGAGCTCATCATTCATCGCCTCTGCCTCATTTCCCTCACCAGCAAGCGCCATGAGCATGTATCTCTCACGTGTCTGTGACGTCTATGATGATGATGGCCAGTACGAGTTCTGCTCCGTCGAGTTACTTCGTGGACAATAATTGAGGTCGAGGGCAATAACCAGGAAGGGAATCAGCAAAGATCACATGAAATGGTCACCTGCTGCAACCGTCTTATTCATGTATGAACCTGAGATCCACATCAAAGAAGATTTGATGAAATCTTTGTCACCTGAGGATAAATAAAGCTGGGTTGAAAGTAGCCATACTAAAGTGTTTGACAAAAGTTCAGTCTCTGAAGAACATTTGGTGGATAAAATCTCCTTAGTGGTGAAAAGCAGACTGGTCTTTTTGGGCAATCATATTGATCTCCCTGTCACAATCAGAAGCACTTAGGTTGGGTCTTGACTTAGTTTATGATACACTTGGAATGTGTCAATCACCTGCCGTAGAGGTTACCAAAGGCTGATGTTGCTGCAAGCCATTTAACTGTTGCACAACTGAAACTTTGCCAGCAAAATCAACACTAATATCAGGTGTACCCTGCTAAGGATCTTCACTAAAGAGAGATACTGGCACCGTGTCTGTAGAGACTGTTGTAGAGTCACCGACATTATTAGGTAACAGGGTCATCTTCCCTAAAGATGGAACTAGTGAAGCACTACTCGCTGGCCTGATCCAACAGATTAGTGGTTGAGGCGCATTTGATGAACCAGAAAAACTACTGAGTAATGTTAACACCTTCCCTAATGTAGCAGCTAGTGAAGCGACTGGCGAAGCATTAGCTTATGATATACTTATTATGCCGAGAACTAGTTTTTGAACCTCTATGGTTTGATCCCTTTTAGAATCAGGTTTGCTAGGCGATTTGGGTTTTAGGGGGTCTTAGCCTGCACTTCAGTTACCCTAATACGACAGGCAATGTGTGAGAGTATTAGTAGTTTTATTCCTTTGAGCCTCGTATTCTCCAGTCAATGTAGGACTCAAGATTTGTTGGAATTGGTTTTGTCTAGCTGATGGGTCAATATTGTGTGCTTTGGTCGTTTTTGGGTTCGAATGGCTATTGAGCTATTAAAGATTTAGAGCTTACGCCGGCTTGCTGTGTCCTGCAAGGCTGCATGTGATTTTTTCGGTTATTATGGTGACCCAGTAACTTGCGTGTGGTGGTTCAAATGATTCACTTGTGCTCTTTGAGTGGGCTCTGAGCCCTCTTACCTCTCCCTGGGGACTTCCAATACATCCTTCTCATTCCCAAAATGAGATATGAAGAAATTCTCATAAGGATGCCACTAAGCGGCGCTCCAGACTCCAAATTCATCATCAATAAGTCCATATGGTAGAATATACGCTGTCAGCCAATGCTCCAGCTCAAAACAAAGATCTTGACTTTACCAATTATGCCCTTACTCACTCAGCCTGTGATCCACGAGAGTCCTGTCTAGTTGCAAGCTTCCTCTCTACTCTGCTTGGTTCATTTGCCAACCTAATTGTGTGAGTCGAATGAAATGATGGTGAAGAAGCATCCACATTCTCATGTAACTGAAAACGCGGGCACTGGTTGATTATGCTTGGCCCATTCTCGGTTTTCCCTATAGTGCCATTAGTCACGTTCACAAAATAACATGTGACATGCTCCCCTCTATAGCATGAAAGTTAGTTGTTGTTTTCCTAGCAGTGGGGGCCTCTTACAGCGTCACTCATCACATCAGCGTGCCAAATAGGATATTTTGTGTGGTCCAGCCCAACTTC
This sequence comes from Zanthoxylum bungeanum, assembly GCA_019454045.1. NCBI lineage: Eukaryota > Viridiplantae > Streptophyta > Magnoliopsida > Sapindales > Rutaceae > Zanthoxylum > Zanthoxylum bungeanum. The sequence continues at coordinate 7,956 of SKCR01045186.1, read as the reverse complement.
CTTCTCAGAACTACTCTCACCACACCCCCTTTGCTGACCTTGAGAAGTAATCACGCAGTGAGATGAACCAAGGGCAGACGACAAATGTTTCCCAAATTTAGCGGGCCCAATAGGCCCAATCCATTTTGCTGCATGAGACGACATATTCCAATAGCCTCATTCACTTTTGCATTGGAACTCCCATGGCAAGCAGAAAATTCCACCGACTCAGCCTAACAACAGATCAAATCCGTCAATTTGTGAAGAGCAGTATAAGCACTAAGAAACCCTTCAAAATATTTAGGCCTCTACTCGCCCCCTGAAGAAAATGGGTATTTACATTACATATGAATCAACACATGTAGCTACGGCCAAGCTTATTCTATAAGATAGAAGGGTACAAGAATATTCGTGTCTTATCAAAATCTCTTACAAATGCCCTGCTCTATCTACAACTCGGATAAGAGGGACAACATCTCCATAAGTGATAATGGAATCAAATTAATGGACCTTCATTCGGTCCACACAACATGTAGACTCGGTTTGGTCCCTATTCGATACCAAACGAGTGTATAATTTCCTGGTCTCATCAAGTCCAGTCGACCGGGGACATCCCCCATGGACTCACGTCGAGTCAAGTTATAGACATGGATTACATGTGTCGTATGACTTATATCTTCCTGTCCTCATCAAGTCCAGACGTCCAGGGACATCCCCCATTGACTCATGTCGAGTCAAGTTATAGACATGGATTACACGTGTCGTATGACTTATATCTTCCTGGCCTCATCAAGTCCAGACGTCCGGGGACATCCCTCATTGACTCATGTCGAGTCAAGTAGTAGACATGGAATACACATGTCGTATGACTTATATCTTCCTGGACTCATCAAGTCTAGTCGACCGGGGACACCCCCCATGGACTAATGTCGAGTCAAGTTGTAGACATGGATTACACATGTCGTATGATTTATATCCTGAACCTCCATCTGGTTCAGTCGACCGGGGACATCCCCCATGGACTCATGTCGAGTCAAGTTGTAGACATGGATTACACATGTCGTATGACTAATACCTTCCTGGCCTCAGCAAGTCCAGTCGACCGGGGACATCCCCCATAGACTCATGTCGAGTCAAGTTGTAGACATGGATTACACATGTCGTATGACTTATACCCTGAACCTCCATCTGGTTCAGTCGACCGGGGACATCCCCATGGACTCATATCGAGTCAAGTTGTAGACATGGATTACACATGTCGTATGACTAATACCTTCCTGGCCTCAGCAAGTCCAGTCGACCGGGGACACCCCCATAGACTCATGTCGAGTCAAGTCGTAGACATGAATTACGCATGTCGTATGACTAATACCTTCCTAGCCTCAGCAAGTCCAGTCGATCGGAGACATCCCCCATAGACTAATTTCGAGTCAACTTGTAGACATGGAGGGCACATGTCGTATGACTGATATACTGACCTTCATCGGGTCCAAACGATTGGGTACTTCCCCAATGGCTCTTGTAGACTCAAGTTGATAACTTGACATTCGTTTGGTTCAATTAGTAAGCAGCATCAACGCTCGAGTACATCTACATAATATGGCCTCGTCCCAGGCGACACATGCGTCAAGTACTCTCCAAGCCAATGACTCTTGACTTAGAGAGTAGGGGACAAACTGTATGGGCCAAATTTGGTCCAGTGGCAATTTTGTCCTTTTACTCTGAGCCTGAGCTTCTACCTCAAAAGGAAGCCTCGATGTTTAAAGTGTATAGAGGCCCTGAGATTCACAAGCCCAGGCCCAATGAGATACCACGTGCTCAAAGCATAATCGGGTCTCACCCTACTCCAGTTCACATAACGCCCAAGCTCATAAATGCTATTTACAACCCATCTGTTCCAGCCTACAACGCAGTAATAGCTCCTCATGAATTCAGCTGTTACCATAATCCAACGGACGATTAATCAAAGGCAATAAAGGCACACGTTACAAGAGCATGTATAAATAGAGAAGCCTGTTCACGGGGATTCAACTTCTAGCTCTCCTACCCCTTGCTATGGGACATCCTCAAGCTCACCACACCTCCAACTGACCGCCCTCACGGCACCCTACAAAGTTCAAGGTAGTATCCAACCTTTGACTTCCCACCTTCAAACTCCTTAGTACCTTCACTGACTTGAGCGTCGGAGTGCCCCCGGCACCCACCACACCGGTGGGCAGTACTCCCGCTCATTCTACATCTTTGTTTTGCAGGATCGCCAGTGCCCCATCCTCACGAAATCTCAATTGTAGGCCTCGGGCGAAAACCAGCATCTACAGAGATGATGGTCACGTAGGATACGGTACTGGTTCTCTTATGTACTGCAGTCATCGGGATAAAATGACAAAGTCATGTTTATCCGATATAGAGACTAGTTACCAGAGATCCGATATGTGATTCGTACGGGGCAGACACAATTCCAGCCCCAAGCCTAGCACGTGACATCCGATACTGGATCGAGATACGCAATACTACGTATACTATGCCTGATATAGATCACTATATTCCTGTAAGGATATTTTTGGAGAATTGGGTAGGCATGGCGCTTTGCTAGAAGCCAACATTGTCTTGTAAATCGGTATAAATGTAGTACTAGGTACTTACGTGTTCGGATAGTCCGACGACCGAATTTACTGCCAACATATCCGGAGATCTCATGGGTCACTTCCCGAAGATTCACCGATGACATTTGACTCGCACTTTATTAATCTGGGATTAATTTGATGAGAGAGAAAATTAATTTGGGATTAATTACGGAGATATTTTATCTGGGATAAAATATCATTTAAAGATAGAAAACGATTAATTTGGAATTAATCGATAAAATAATATATTCGATATATTATACGAAATTGGATTTCGACACGGAATTAAAATCAGATTTTAATACGGGTGAACGAGTTAATTTAGAATTAATTCGTTAGCGACGTGAATAATGATTTTGCTAGGCATAATTAATTAATTACGTCGCAACAGAAAATTCGTTAATTTTGAATTAGCAAAACCGAGCCCGGGATTGTTTGCGAGCGCATTCGCATTTCGAATTCGAGTGCGGCACACAAGTCAAATCAAGCGTCAAATCATTGGTCACATCAAGCGTCAAATCATTAGTCACTTTGAGTGATGTGACAACTTGTCACATTGATTGATTGAGTGATGTGACTTGATGGGAGTGGTTGGCAAGCTTTAATGCCATTTGACTTTTTGGAAAAGAAATTGGTAATTCATTTAATTGATTTTGGAAAATTAATTAAATGTGTATTAGATACACTTTTGCCAAAAACCAACACAACTCTCTCACTCTCCTCACTTCTCTTCTCTCACGCCCATGGTGGGCATTTCTTCTTCTGTTTTTTCTGGGCAAAAACTGAGAATGAAGGGAAGCAAAGTGTGATGATTTTTGTGGCAAAAACATCAAGAGCTAGCACTCAAAGAGACATGCGAAGGTGATAGGGAAACCCACCCGTGGGCTTGGAATACCATTCGAAAAGCTTGGAGCTTGGAGCTTGGACCAAAGCCGAAAATGGAGGACATCATCACAGCCCACTGCAGTGACTTAGAGAAGGCAGAAAATGAATTTTTGTTGTCCACCGCGTCGCTCAACCGCTCGATGTAAGTATTTCGCAACGTACTCATTGTATTCGCACATTTGTTTTATGCTTATTATCTGATCCTTGGGACCGTAGAACTCCAACAAATACATGTAAAAAAATCAATTCATTTTCTCTCATCATCATTCACGGTTTTTTGAAGAAAAAATACGCTCTCCATTTTCTTTTTCTTGGCCGAAACTAAGAGGAAGAATAAGAAGTTTTGTTGCAAAATTTCTAAAGTACTAGCACACATTAAAGGATCATCCAAGGTGATAGGGAAACCGTCCCAAAAGCTTGGAATCAACTCAAAAGCTTGGAGCTTGGATCTCATTCCCAAAGAAGAGCTTGGCCGAAAACTTGGAAGAAAAAGTTTTGTATTTGTCTCATCCTAAATCCGTTCAATGTAAGTATGATTCCGCCATACTTTACTTTTGTATTCATAATTTTTCATTGCTTATATGACCTTGGATAATATCTTAGAGACCAACAATGGTATCAGAGCCTTGAATTAGCATGAAAATTGAATTTAGGGTAAAATTTGGGTAAATTTGATTTGAGCATGATTTAACCAAATTGTTTATTTGAACATGTTTGTATATGGATAACTTGGAGTTATATATGATCAATTTGAAGAAAATTGAATTGGATTAATTTTCCCCATTTTTTGCATGTTGGCCGAATGCATAGTAGCCCTAAAGTCATGGTATTTTTTGTTTTTTGATCATTGGATGAGTTGAAAGACATGGATATATTGATTTAAGATTCAATCAGATTGAAATCAGAATCGAATATAAAAACCCTCAAAATGCCGTGACCTCGTAAACATTGAAATGAGATGATTTTTTGTTTCAATAATGTTGGACATGTGTTGGACAAATTAAAGCATGATTAATTGATTAAATTGATATTTTGGAAATGTTAATTTAGATAATTAATTAATGTAATACACTTTAATTAATTAAATTATGAAATTTGGAATTTTAAAATTTAATTAGTTTGGCTTAATTTAGAATTGGGCTTAAATGTTGTATTTGGGCCTAATGGGCTTGGTTGGGCCAAGTTGGTTTAGGTCAATTGGATTGGATCCAAATTGGGCCTAAATCATTCCATTAAGTCCAAATATGACAAATGGACCTTTTATGTTTAATTGGGCCTTATGGGCCGAAATTGGTTTCTTGGCAAATAAGGTGATTCCTTAATTGGGCTTTGGTATTTGGGTTTGACCCATATTGACCAAAGTCCATGCCTTAAGAAATTAATTGAAAGCCCATTGGACTTTAATTAAACGACATTGGATGTTAATTGGGCTTTGAAATCCATTTAGATTAGATTTGGAATCTAAGTCGTAAAGGCACATTAAAAAGTGTAGTTATTTAATTTGGAATTAAATATATAGAATTAATATTAAATACGAATTAAATTAGATTTAAATTATAGTTCGATATAATTCAAGAATTCGTATTTTAAGTACTTATTCTTAAAAGAGTTGGACTCGCGCAAAATCAAATCGTTGTTTGAACATTGGATGATCACTTTATTCAAAGATTAATTAATTGGATTAGATTGATTGAATAACATGCTTTGTGTGAATACATGGATGTGTTGAATGAATAATGTCTATCGGATGGATATTAGAAGGGAAATGGCAATTTTGGAAATTGTTGTAAATTTAGAATTTATTAAATTGGACCTGCGTGTCCAGCCTTATCTCTCTTGATTCTTTGTAATTCTCTTCTCACATAATTCCCCTCAATGTTAATGAGGTTTCTTTAATTGTATTATGTAATTGGGTAGAAGTTAGAATAGTGCTAGCCGGGGAGAGGAAATAGAGTGATTTGTTCTAGGAACAATCTGTGAGATATCCATCCGCATATCATTATTAATTTATTTACCACACCTTATTATGCTTTTAGAATGCATGCTTAAGGGTGTATGATGAGACCTAACAAAGATAATAAATTGGTTGCCAATTTACGCGAAAAACCCTCAATAAATATTAAGCGTTTTCCTTCCATTGAGTGATTCTTACTCAAGATCCAAGATTGGCACTAGTTTGTTGGCCAAAGTCAAGACCTTTGTCCATCGCAGATGTGTTTGAATCATGAAGGCTTTGTTCCATATCGTATGTCTTGTCCAAGTTGTGATTTGTTGGCCAAAGTCAAGATCACTTCTTGTCCATCGACATCGATTACGAAGCTTTCCAAAGTCAATGGGTTCCGCTTAACTGGAATCATTAAGCTTGTTGTGCCAAAGCCAAGGCTTAGTTGATTCAGAGGAAAAAGGTTAGGAAAATATATTGGATATATTGGCATATATATTGTATATATATGTTTCGGACTTAGAGGTCCACCTGCCGGATCTAGGAATTGGATGAGATCCAATTGATCTTAGAGATCTACCTAGTTAAATATCATACAACTTGTTGGCCAAAGTCAAGGCTGTGTGTTATTTAACGGGATCCTAGCCCACTAGGAAACTAGGTTTCCCGAGTACTCAACAGGGGGTTAGAGGCTCGCCGAAAAATAGTGGGAGGCTAGTATTGAATTTGAAATTTCGTTCAAATACTTAGCTTTACGCGCTTTCAAAATTATTTCGTCAATTACTTTTATTAGTTGGACTAATATATTATTTTTCTTATAACAGTTGGACTGTACCCATACATCGTTAATCGAATAGTTGGACTATTGCGGTTAAGATGACAGGAAAGTTAAGCATTAGGGATATTGTCATGGGCGACAACGTCTTTAATGGCACAAACTTTCAGGACTGGGATATGAATCTCAGAATTGTTCTGGGATCCGAGAAGTTACTCTACACTAAAGAGCGACCTCTTGGGCCTAAGCCCCGACCTGATCAGTTTCTTGAGCTAGAGCTTTGGAAGACTCATAGCGATGACAATGCGACTGCTCAATCGGTAATGATTGCCGCTATGACTCCACAATTCCGTCGTCAAAACAAGGGGTTGCATCCCTATGCGATGATGGTGAAGTTGCATGATCTTCACCGATCTAACCTTAGATCGCAAAGATATAATTTGCAGAAGAAGCTCTTCCACGCTCGCATGTCAGAGGGTACGTCTGTTGAGCACCATGTGTCACAGATGATTGCTGACATTGAGCAACTCGGACATATAGGCATAGTCTTCGAGGCTGAGACTTCAGTAGATTTGATCCTACAGTCTCTCCCTGACACTTGGAGTGGGTTCATCATGAACTACAACATGTTGAACCAAGACCAAACTCTTGGAGAGTTGATGTCCACTCTGCGTGAAGCAGAAAAAGAGCTCCTTAAGGGCAAGAAGCGCGAGGCGCACTATGCTTCAACATCTCAAACTCCGAGGGCTTAGCCCAAGGCGACTAGAAGTGTCAAGAAGAAGAAACATAAGAAGAAAAGCAAGGCCAAATCATCAAAGGGTTATGGGAAACCTAAGGACAAATCCCAAGATGTTTGTCTGCAGTGTGGCAAGTGGGGTCACTGGAAGCGTGACTGCTGTGAGTACAAGGCACACATGAAGGAAATCAAAGTGGGCAAGGCACCGTCTTCAGGTATGTTTATTATAGAAATAACATGTCTACTACTAGTTTTAAAAATTGGATTTTTGATTCTGGTTATAGAACTCATATATGTACTGATGTGCAGGATCTGCAGATTAACAGGAGGCTGGCCTCAGGAGAGTTTGACCTCCGCGTTGGAAATGAGACACAGGTCACCGTTTTGGCCGTTGGCACTTTGTTTTGGAACTGCCCTCGAGGCATGTACTTAAACTTACAGACTGTTATTATGTACCTAGTTTTACTAGGAATATTATTTATGTATCTATGTTAGCCCAATGTGGGAATACTTTTGTATTTCGAAACACTGGGTGTTTTATGTATAAAAATGATATGGAAATTTGCACTGTTGATGTAAATAATTGTCTTTATATTTTGAATATGAATCAATCTCAAACATATAATGTAACAAACAAAAGGCTTAAAGTAAGTAACAAAGATGAAACTTACATGTGGCATTGTCGTATGGGACACATAAACAAGACACGTATATCCACACTTTCGAAGAGTGGGTATTGGATGGATTTGATCCAAATTCATATAACGTCTGCGAATCTTGTTTATAGGCAAGATGCCTAAATCACCTTTTAGTGGTAAAGGTGTGCGTGCCACTGAACTGTTATCCCTCGTTCATAGTGACGTTTGTGGGCCCATGTCTAGCCAGGCTAGAGGTGGATATGAATACTTCATAACCTTTATGGATGATGCATCGCATTATGGTTATGTTTATCTTATGAGGCACAAGTCGGAAACTCTTGAGAAATTCAAATAGTTTTGACACGAAGTAGAAAAAC